>JARQOC010001657.1:5000-37048 GCA_033576535.1 Allobates femoralis
TTTTTGGAAAAAAGAGTGCGGTTTTTTAAAAATTTTTTCCCCCCTTTAAATTTTTGAGTAAGCCCTTTTTTTATTGGGTTTTAAAAAAAAATTAAAAGAAAAAAAACCCCTTAAAAAAACATCGAATGCCCTATTTTAAAAATGTGCCCCTTTTGTTTTAATTTCCTAAAAAATTTTTCTTTTGAGGAAAAATTTTTGGGGGGCACAAAGGTTCTTTTTTTTTGCAAATAAAGGGAAAAAACTTATACGGAAAACCCCCCAATTCCAAGACCCCGGTTTGGGAAGGGAAGCCTTGGGGTGGAAAAAATTGGGGGTTTTTTCCAAGGTTTAAAGGGGGCAGCCCCGGGGAAATTAAAAATTTTTTTTGCCGTTTAAGCCCCTTTTTGGGGGGGGGGGGAACAGGGTGCGATCCGTTTCCCCCGCCCTTTTTTTCCCCCCCCGGGGAAAATTTGCAGACCCAAACCCCGGGGGAAACCCCAAATTTTCCCACCCCTTAAATGTTTTTAATTTCCCCCCAAACTTAAAAAAAAATTAATTTTAAAAAAATGGGCCTTCATTTTGGGGGTTCCTTCACCCCTACCCCTGGTCCAATCTAAAACCCCCGTTTCCCTTTGGGAACCCCCTTGGGAGGAAAAACTTTTCCCGAAAAGAGCACACGGGGAAAAAATTTCCCAAAACTTAATCACCCGGGGGGGCCCCCAAAAAAAAAAAAAAAAAGTTCCCCCGGGCCATTTTTAAATTTTTTTTTTTTTTAAAAACCAAAAAATTAGGTCCCCCGGGGGGTTTTTTTTGAGATTTCTTTTGGGGTTCCTTGGACTGGGGGGGGAGGAAATGGGGATGCAAAATGGCGTGGGTGGGGGGGTTGGGGCAATTTTAAAACCCCTCCCCCCCCAAAAATTCCCTTCCTCCAAGGTGTCCAAAAAATTAAATTTTTGGGTGTTTTTTAGGTTTTTTTCCCCGGTCCCTTTTTTGAAAAAGGGCTTTTACGGTCCCTAAAGGGGGTCTTCCGGGGCAACCGGGCAAGGGGGGGGGGCAAGCCCCCTTCCATCAAACCTTAAAAAAGGGAAGGGGGGGCCCCGTCTTTTTTTGGTGGGGACACGGGAAAAGTTAACCGTTTTAAAAAACCCCGGGAGGGGGGCATTTCGGGATTTTCCCGATTGCTCCCCCTTTTTTTAACTGGGAATGGGAAAAAAAAGCCCCCGGGAAAAAACCCAAAACCCCGAAAAGGGGGTTGGGGCTACCGGGGCAAGGGGGGCAAGCAGCATGGGTTCAAGGCCTTATTTGGCCCGGGTTAATGCTTTGTTTCAAACTCCGGGAAATTTTTCCCCTTCCCCTCCTGTTTCAAAAAGGGCAGAATTTGGGGGCCCCCCTCGCCCCATGACCCCTTTTTTCGGACGGGCAGGGGGGGCGGGGGGGACGTGAAAAACCCCCCCCTCCCCCCCCCCCCCCCCCCCCCCCCCCCCCTTTTTTTTTTTTTTTTTTTTTTCCCCCCAAAAAATTGGATGACTAAGTTGGAGCTGTCACACGCAGCGATGCTGGGTTACAAGGCCTTGCTGATTATCGGCCCGAGTTGAATAGCTCTTTGCCTATTCAAATCTCCTGCGGAATATCCCGCTTTTCCCGCCATTCGTATCCCAGCTCGCGTCTTGCCTAACTGTCAAAACAGCTAACAACTGCGCACCTCGTATACTTGGGCTCCAACTCGCCCGACACCGCGTGACTCTTTGTGTCGCCGAGTTGGGTCGGAACAGTTAGAGACTGCCGATATCGCTGACGTGTAAACCTCACTGAATTTAGCGGTCAGACTTACCTACTTTTTCCTCTTTCTTATCCCTTTTCCCATCCTTCCCCTCTTTATCCACAATTTTTTCCCCTACCCACCTTTTCCTATTTTCACTTTCCTTATTTTATTATTTTTTCCCCTCTTTTTTTTCTTTTCTTCCATACACATTTTTATTTATCCCCCCTTATTTTTTTACTCTGAACGGACTTGCCCTTTCTTACCATTTTGCCTTCCTGACTCCCTATCTAGCTATACCCACCCGTGAGAGGAAGTAAAAGCTTAGTGATTGAAATGAGTCTTCCAACATGTATCGAAATGACCTGAAGCATATACCATCTGACGATAAAGTAGGCTTACTGATAATCAAAATTCAATGTCTTTGGAGGTGGCCATCACCAAAGCCTTCTGATCTCAATGCACTATTGAAAATTTAATTTTTTATGACGGAAACGCTGAAAAGGACAGGTGTGAGCCAAGGCCCCAACTACAAATATGGCTCTCAGTGTCATCCACCAGTTCTGTCAGGAAAGAATAGGGCACACAAGTATCACTACCAAACTTTGTTGAGAAGTGCCTTGTGGAAAGATATCCCCAAGTCATATAGTTTAAGAGGCCAATGGTACTAAATACTAATTGAAATAACTTCAGAAGCTTTGCCAGAAAGTATAAAAATGCTTAAAAACATTTCTCTCTCATTATTCTGGCATTTGACAAATATAATATTTATGGTGATACTCAGGGGCGGGCCTGTGGTGGGGGGCAGGAGGCAACCGCGTCCCAGAGTGTGGGGGCTAGGGGTAAGCTATGTGCGGGGAGTGGAGAGGGGGGGGTTGGGGGGGACGCCACCTACACAACACAACAGCTTGTACGAGGCCGGCTGAGCATGCATGCCACGCCATGATTAATGTAAAGTATTAAATATGCTGCACACACAGCTAAAACTGCTTGTGGACCGTTCTCTCGTATCTGTGCATGCCGTTGAGTCGGACCAAATTGGAAACTTGCACAAGCCGCACGCCCCACTGCTCTGCATCCCAGCCACGAACAGTGGAACGCTCTATGCCCCTACCATCGTAAGGTCGCAAGCTGCAAGACGGTAGCCCGGAGAGATACAGCCGACGGCCCTGGAGTAAGCCGACCCCTGACGCACAAGCCCTTTACATGGAATGTGCAGTCCATCTGAGGCATGCAACATCATGTCAACTGCAGGCCGCTCTTGCCGATCCGGCATAGTCCACACCCAACTAGTGTGGCTGATCCGGACGCCGGAAGGATGGCACTCACCGCTAGAGCGTTACCCACTATTGCTTTCCGGGGGTGACTCTAATGAGACATGCCTGAGGACATGCCGTGCCTGATGCATGCTGTTACCCCGCCCCCCTTCTTCCTCTACGCCAAGTCCAGAACGCGGGAGCAAAGCTGAAGAGGTGTAGCGATGGAGACATACGACAGCCAGTCTACCTCTACTGCCAAAACGAGCCCGAGTATGGTTAGAGTCTTTCCGGACCTAGCTGCTGCCTCCTATACTCCATCCTCACACAGCACCGCTTGAGTCATCTGCTTGGAGGCACTAGAGGACACGAAGGTGCAGTTTGTGTGGTTGGCTGTGTCAGTGCCAATGTGCGGTGCAGTGTGACTGTGTGTGCAACTTATGACATGTTTGTGCAGTGTACTACAAAAAGAGAGATTGCTGAAAACCAGCCTAACATTATATGAATGAGGAAAATCTAATGGCATAGATCGACTAGGGGGATAACATGAGGACACAGGGGGCTATATGTACAGCTAAAGGGACGGATATATGACATAAGGATCACAGCCTAAATATCGCACTGCGAAAAATGGAAGAGAGAACTTAGCTTTTCAACATTGGTGCCCACTGTTGGATAAGAGCCGCGTATACTACGACAAGATAGCTCTCATCTTACTGGCTTTCTACGCTAAACCCTAATGCTGGGTGTACTACTCGAACTTGGAAGTATTTATGAGCCTTTGAATGCAGTTAAAATTCATCCTGCGGATGGTGTGTCCCAGGACAGGGCTACAGCAAAATGGACGAGAGCGGCATGTGTAGCTCACAGGGCCGCGAGGATGGGTTTAGAAGACAGAAGCGAGGGACTGGCAACACCAATGTTAAGGTGCAAGGCAAAAAAAACCAATTATTACAAAAAGAGAGATGCTGCAACAATAAACATTATATGAACTGTTTGTGCGTGTGGCTGTTTTTCGTTGAGCAGCTGTGTGTGCAGTGTGCTGTGTAAGCTTTGTGTGCAGAGTGAATGTAGTGTGCAATGTGACTGGGTGTGTGGTGTGCAAAGCTGTGTGTGCAGAGTGACTGTATGTGCGATGAGCAGACTGTGTGTGCAGTGTGCTGTTGGGGCGGCAATCCGAGGCCACCGAGATGACTGCCAGTGCTATGCTCCTGCTGAGAGCAGAGCTGGTGGTGGTGGACGGTGAGTAGTGGTCACTGTGTGTGTGTCCGTGTGTGTCCGTGTCCTGTGTGTCCCTGTGTCCATGTCCCTGATGTCCTTGTGTGTGTGGCCTTGTGTCGTGTACCTGTGTGTGTTGCGGTGTGTGTCCGTGTCCTTGTGTGATGTGTGTGTATGTGTCCCTGTGTGTGTATGTGTGTGGGGAGGATGATGCTTTATGGAAGGCTATGAGCTGTCATTATTGCATTCATTTACTATATGAAGGGCTGTGACACTGCCATTTGTTTATATGGAGTGCTGTGACGACTGCTCTATATTATCGTTGAAGGGCTGTGACCGCTGCAAATATTATTGGAGGGATGTGAGGCTGCATTATATAATATGATGGCCTGTGACGCGTTGCATTATATATATGGAGGGCTGGGTTGCTGCATTACATTATTTGAAGGGCAATGATGCTCCCCCCGCGCACTATACTATTTGGTGGGCTTTGAGTTGCATTATACTCTACGGGAGGCTGTGACGCTGCATTTATACTATATGGGGGCTGTGAGCTTGCATTACTTTCTATATTGGAGGGCTGTCAGGTGCATTTACTATAATGGCGGGAACCATATGTACCAGGATAAGGGCATATTCCAGGAGGGGTGGAACCATATATAGCAGGATGGGGACATTAATGCATATTGAAGGGGAGCGTGGTCAATTTGTGAGTCTTTATAGGATTTAGAAATGTTATGTGGAGGACAATACATCTGACCAATAATGGTGCGTGGGGAAGGGGGGCCCATGGTACAAATTTGAACGGGGGCCCTTCGGACTCTAGTTACGCCACTGGTGGCTGCCACCACACAAGGGTCACTGCCCTGTAATTGACCCCCAGGCTGAAATGTGCCAGCAGGCCCCTGTGATCTAATTATAGACCTCAATGGGATATCTTTATTATGATTTTCATGTCAGATAGTGAGAAGAACATGCTATTATGTCTTTTTAGATAGTGTACAGTATGTAAACTTCTGGTTTCAACAGTAAGTGTACACCAATAAACATAAAGTGAACAGGAGCTAAGAAACATGTTAAATTTTGCTTATCTATACTACAAAGAGCTGAAAAGGAAATATATTCACACCTAGCTGTAAGGCCCGATGCAAATGCATCTGGGTGTCTAGAATATTTTAAATTTTTTTTAAGATTTTTCAAATAAATATCCAATTTTCCAAAGACATCTTTACATCACACTACATATAATTTTGTATGGTTGATATCATTTAAGGGAAAATTGAACTATTATGTTGTAATGGGTCTTAGAACCACAAGTAGCAATACTTCTTAATGTGTCCAATCGTTTGAATTGATGACATTAACAAGTTACTAATGTGTGTATCAGCCAGTTTGTGTCAGCTCACCATAGCGTCAAGATTGCCCTTACGCTGTGAGTCCTACTCTAACTAAATCGAATTGATAAATCTTTAGATATTTTTTTAGGCTGGATTTTTTCTTAGATTTTTTGAGGATTGTGATGTAAATCAATAAAATTTGTAAATGATACAGAAGGAGTTACCAGATACAGATTTACAGCAATATCCATGCAATAACAAAAAAAACTTGCTAGTTAACCTTCGGTAAATGGATGTTAACGTGAGCCCTTCAGCAGGTGAATAAGATTGATCCACTAAAAAAACTAACCACAGGTGACTGCGATTGATGGTGGATGAGCTGCCGCAACTATGTTGTCTGCACAAACCGCAAGTTAAGTACAAATTACCTTTATGCAATTTTGAAAATTACTGTAAGTATGTTGTTGGTGAGTCCTTCTTGATCAATTTATTATATTTCAGTATATTCCTCAACAAGTGAAAAAATCTAAGAAAATGCGTGGTAGAATCTAATTATAATTATGTTTGTCCCTTCTATCTAAACATGTGCAACACACCTTGGTAATGATATGTGGTGAACGCCGTCCCACCCGTCTCTTAGGCTGTTCAAAAAAACCTAGCCGTTTAAAGAATAAGAATTCAAAATCTCTCAAGCACGTCAGAGTACTGGAGGTTTAAGAATAGTGGTTTCTATCACCTGTGAGAAAAAATCAGAACTATACCACATCTCGATGAAATCTGTAATGTGTTTTTCCACTAATATTGTATAACTATGTACATAACAAAACTGAAAAGTAAAGACTAAACTATATTTTTTTTGTTATATTTTTATTTTTTTTTTTTTTAAATAGGAAAAGGTAAAAAAATAAAATAGGCAAAAAGTTCATCCCCAAAATATTCCGATAGACAATATTTTTGAGGAAGGACTTTCTCACTGTTAGGCCCACCAATTTGCCTTGAATGCATGGAATCCACCACTTTCACTCTATCAACATTGCATCGTCTATTCACAGTGAGAAAAGCCACTATAATTGTCCATGACCAAAAAACAGGTTCTGGCCAAAATAAATCCCACTTCTCAATGTTTGGCCTTGTGATTTATTTATGGTCCATGGCACAAAGGCAGGCTTCACGGGAAATTCGTCGAAGTTTAGTTTGAAAGGCAATCCAGTACTCTGATGGACAGAGATCAATTCTTGGAATGAAGACTACATTTCCTTCTTCCGAGCAGAAATTACTTTTGCTTTATCAAGCTTATCAAACAAAGCAATAACAATCATGCAGAGTCCCGTTGCAAAGATCTTTTACTGCTGTTCAAAATTAAGCAAAAGCATTATAATTGTACCACACTTTTAATTTCAGAGATGAGAAGGCATTCCTGTTCGGTGTTAGTGAATTTAGAATTTCCACTGGATAATGTTCGGGATTCCGTCTCATCTGGATCTATGGAATCGTCGCTCATACTTATTCAATGATATTCTCCAGGGAATACAATCCATAACTTTTGAATTGATCAAAACCACAGACGTCATTTTTGGGAAATAGAATGGCATGTGATGCAGCATTGCTTTTTGAATTACTTTCGGACATTATGTCACATCAATGACAATGTTTTCACCAAATTTTCCAACAGATTAAAGAGCCAGTGCAGATCATGATCTTGCGGGATCTCACTATGCATCATCACCAAGGTTGTAATCATTGGAACAATTCTCATTTATCAGTTGAATTAACCAATTGCTCATAAAATCAGAATCAAGGGTGCGCATGTTGTTAATGAGCGACAAATTGATTGAAAAGCTGACATTGTCGGGAATATTTAATGCGCTCTCTACAATGAGTGTCCTTGTCCATGAGAGGATGATAGGAAGACACTGCCGAAAAAGTCTCCTCCAGAACAATGACTTTCCTCCAAAGGATAATTTATTTTTCTTGGAGACATCAGTTGTCATGACATCCCGTAATAATTGATCAATTACATTGCCAAAGCGTATTTTGACAACATAGTAGGACTCATCGATGATGAAGACGTTGGTAGTCTTCAAATGTTGGGCCGCATCAGTAATCATTTTTGATTCTTGGAAACGGAATGTCTCATAATTGGTATTGGTTATTGCATACAGTGGAATGGATAGTTCTTTCTTCCTTGCAATAGTATTAGCAGCAAATTCCCTGTACTGCTTGCAGGTGAGAACAACTTCTCCTTCTCCTCTCAGTTCATGAATCAATAGATTGTGATAGAGATATGTTTTCCCACATTTCCACCGGGGACCATCAGAAAAAGCACTTTGCCTTATCACTTGTATCCTCTTAAAAGCTCCTTATGGATTGCAGTATAGGCCCAACGTTGTTGATCATTTAAGGTAACTTTCATTTCACGTGCTCTTACTAAATCTTCTTCTTTGTTGTATTGAGGACGAATTATGTGATTTTCTTTTTGGGCATGGTGATTAAAATCATTAAAATGTTTTGCATGAAATTTTAAAAATGTTCAACATCATCATGGCGTATCCTTCCACAATGCTCACAATCATATGTGTCGGGGTGATAGGCATAGCAGTAATCTTGCAACGAAGTGTTGTTTTAAATTCTTGCCACAACTCCAAGGGATTGATTGGAGGACCAAAGACTCATATATATGCAACATGTCACGGAGCTGTGAGGCATATAAGAAAAACACAGGCATCCAATAAGAAGGTTTTTCTCAAAACCAGTGTCATTCGAAGAGCAATCCCAAGGGACTAATGCCGCCTCTTTAAAAGTTGGGTATTGACTTCCTTATACAGTCTTAAGGTTGTCAAAACTTGTAGCTCTTTAACATGGAGTAACAACAGCCTTAAATAGTCACAGTTCTAGTTCTTGAATACTAACAGTGTAGGAGTTACCAATGGACTGAAGCACCTCCTCTCCTTCTAACTTCATGCACCTTCTTTCCAAACATAATGTCCGGACTTTTGTCGATATAAGTACTTATGATGCATTGGAAATCATATCTCATTGAGGGCAAAGTAGGCCATGTGTGTTGATTGTCTGTCCATTAAATAACTGATGGTTGTCCACAGAATACCCTCGTGAAAAAAAGTGATTTGTGAATGAGGCAGATGTACTGCAAGACAATAATGCTGTGAGATTGTATTTGCCTGGGAAAGCACAGGAATTCGCCAAGCTGCATCTGTGCACTGACATATCCTGGAATCCTTGAATTTATGAGTTTTCATCGTGTCTAATGTTGTTTCACAAATTCAAGATTGGCTTTTCATGGACCTTTGTTAGGACAATATTAGAAGAGGTTATTTTACGTCTGAATGGAAGCAATACTTCCAATTTATATGGCACTTATATTTTTAATAGAAGGAAAGGGTCATTCCATGCTCAACGTGAACCAAATGAATATTACCTCTATAGTTTTAATTCTTTTGAGATTTTGTTATTGATAATAGCATGTCAGACAATGCAAAATATGTGAAGGAGAAAAATTAAAAAAAATTTTTTTTTTTTTTTAAATGATTTTCAAAGTTCGGAACAAAGTGGAATTTTCGCTGTTGCCTGCCTTTACGTTTTCTCCCTATACTAAGGGATAGAATAAGATAGAGAGACAATAAAATAAACCACCATTCTACTGAGAACTATACAAGCTTTTCACCAGAATACAAAAAATGTCACCAAGAGGTGCTTTGTTATATTTTACCATGTGATCGCATAGCGCTAAACTTTAAAACGTATTTCGAAAAAATCGGCGCGCTTTAAATATTCAAAAACTGCCCATGTGTATGCTTTGCTCTTAGCCTCATCTGTACCAAATTTCAGTTGGGATCGCTATCGGGATCATTTTTTAAATATGTTTACTATTAATAGCGTCCAATGGGTCATTCCTTTCGCAAGTGATCTACATATGAATATTTTTTTTTACCTGACGTCTTTAGATTTTTTTATTTTTTTTCTTTATGAAGTACTACTTTAGTTAATTACAAATTAAAAGTTTGGAATTTTTTTCTTTTCATCAGTTAATTTTTTTACAGATTTTTAAAGTTTAAAAAAAGGGGAATTATTGGCTGGTACGACCATAAAAAATTTTTTTTATCTCGGGGTAGAAATAAGATAGAGAAACAAAATAAACACCCATTCCTACTCAGTACTGTCCAAGCTTTCACCAGGATATGCTCACAAGAGTATATTTGTTAATTTTATTTTTTACCTATGCGAGGTGTGAATGCAACGCAAACATTTTGAAACGCATTTCCGAAAAAAAACATTTTAATAAAAATTTTCCAAAACTCTCCATGTGTCTTTTATGCTGCTTAGCCACATCTGTACCAAATTTCAAGTTGGGATCGTGATGGATCATATTCTTAAAATATTTACTATGGTTAATCTCATTTTTATTAAATTTGAAAAAAACATATGAAAGACATAATTCAATCTTTTAACAAAATCTTGAGACATATAAAATATACAAAAAGAGAACTCACAAAGTTATTAGTTTCATCTTTAAGATATGCTGCAAATTTACTTTGCGCTATACTCTGTGTGCAATATATAGCTACAAACTAAATATAATTATTTACAAGCTATAACAAACCTTTCTAGGGGTTTGAGATGTTCTGAAGTCAAGGGGGACAAAGCAGACCCAGCAGAATGATTTTTATCACTTGGCCCTTTCTAACAGGTTGTCCACGTAAGTGGTCTTACAGTTGAGGCCTAGTGGAATAGTCTACGACTGGTGTACCGGACAAGGAAGGCCGAAATATTAAATGATCTACTCACAGCTCAGAGTTTTCGATACCTGTCTATATGTTCACTAGGAATTTTTTTCCTTTTTCTGAAGGTATAGGCGTAGAAAGGAAATCACCTAGACTGAATGTATCAGATGGGAAGAAAAGAGATGATAGAAAAGAAGAGAGAGAGAGAAGAGAAACAAAAACCATTAGAAAAAAGTTATATTGGGAAAGAAAAAGCCACGTAAGAAAAAAGGAAAAAGGCAGGGGGGGGGAGGAGGGGTATGGGAAGGAGAAAGGGTATCATACACTGGCTCCCCCATCAGCCAGAGGTCGAGCAATATTATCTGTGCTGGCAAAGATACTCCTAAATTCTGCAGGTCGTGAAAAAGAATCATTCAACCCAAATCCCTAAGCGAATTTGTTCGAGATCCGCACGCATCAGCTGCGAGCTCCCTCCATTCGATATGTGGTCCATCAATTCTTTGAACCAATCAATAGAGAAGGAGCCCGGCTTGATTTCCATGAACCTCGGGATCACGCACGAGCAGCCGAGATGCAAAAGCGGAGAATATCCTCTTTGTAGCCCTCATAGACCTGGAAAAATGGATAAACATTGCCGATTCTGGGCAGCTCGGCTTGTTTACTGTTATCCAGGGCGTATGCATTGAAAACTCAGACCAGAACGCGGATTTCCCCCAACTCCACCAAATGTGTATTCATTGTACCCCTTCTCTTCCCCAAGCGCAGCAGGTATCAGGGGTTACAGTGAACATGTTTTCCGGAGTGGTCGTCGGGCCACATGTACCATCTAGTGAGGCAGCTTATTAGTTCTTTCTTGTGCAGAAAAAGACAAAGCGCTAGCTAGTGAGTGAGTAAATATAAAGCATTTCTGCCAATTAGCTTCTGAAATGCTACACCCAATCCCTCTCCCAAGCACGATGGAAAGTAAAGGGTGCCCTGCTCTCTATGGACCTAAGGCATGTATAGATATAGATATTTTTGCGCCTCGGTGGAGCCTCCAGTTGGATAACCTCTCCAATACGTTGGGCGTCAATCTTACCCTGCAAGGAGGGTCAGCTGAATAGAAGTATGCTCTGTATTAGGGATGAAATTCGAATCACATAAGAGGTCTCGTAGGTTCTTTGAGTTGTAGCTCTGCTATCCGGGGGCAAACCAACACTGGACAGAGTCTGTCCTACTCGGTTTCAACCACAATCCGCCAACATAAAACATCTTGCCTGTCAAACTCTGGGTGGGAAAATGGGTTGGAAAAAAGGGGAGTCAAATGGCGCTAAGTCTGTTGTTTACGCGGGAGGCGTTCTTGTCACTAGGTGGCCATACCTTCAAAGGTGTTTCTGGTCATGTCTGTCAAAGGTACTAGGTCTGTGGACGTCTTTATGGGGGAAATTCCAAAAGCAGTGTTTTTCAGCGGAATCCCCAAAAACCCTCTTGCTCCACCCCTTACCCATTTTTTGGAGGACGCTGATAATTGCCAATCTAGAGCTCTAACAAGAGAGGCAAAGCCTCAAAGTACGTCGTTTATGTTGGTAGTCCAACCCCCTCCTCTGGGTCTCGGCAAGGATAGGATATTCACTTCGCAATCTGGACCTGTTGCCCCCCAGAACAATCTATGGATCATAGATTGCATTTTGGAGAGGAAACGTCTATTCCAATAGAACGGGAAACTGTCTGAAAAGTATATAAGAGTCGGGGCAAGACATCCACTCTTGACTACGTTTATTCTTCCGAACCAGGATAGCTTTAATTGTCTAGAGGAGGTAAATGACTGATTCCGCGTAGTGAAAAGGGGTGATAATTTAAATTGGAAATATTTGTTAAAGATCTTTTGGTATAATGACTCCCAAGTACTTAATGGGCTTCTACTTTCCATTTAAATGGGAACTGTTTAGATAGATGAGTAAACCAATTCTCCAGGCAAAAGAAAATATTGAGTGCCTCGCGTTTTGGGCAATTCACTTTAAAGTTGCTCAATTGTCTGAACAGTTCAACTCCATTAAGACCGAGGGATGGACGACCAGGGGCTGGGAGATGTAAAGTAGCAGGTCATCTGCAACTAAGGCTAATTTGTGATGACTTGTCCCAGCTTGACCCCATGGACGCATTCATGGACCTAAGTGCAAATATTTAACTATTATAGTGTCAATTCAAAAGTCCACAAGAACACAATCTAGTCATTTTTTCACAATAGCCCGTCATTAGTTTGAATTTGATATTAAGAAACTTAGCTCTTGTAAAACATATTCAAATGAAAGCTTGTTACCGTTCTCATAAAATGACGCCTCTCCACTCATTAATCTTATTTCTAGTCTGAGATAAAAAAATGTATAGTCGTACCAGGCCCAAAATTCACCTTTTTTTAACTTTAAAAATCTGTAAAAAATTACACTGATGAAAAGAAAAAAAATTCCAAAACTTTTAATTTGTAATTAACTAAAGTAGATACTTCATAAAGGAAAAAAAAAATAAAAATTCTTAAAGAAGCGTCCAGGTAAAAAAAAAAATATTCATATTTAGATCCACTTGATATGGAATGGAACCCGATTGACGCTATTACTAGTAAAATATACGTTAAAATATGATCCCATTGTGATCCCAACTTGAAATTTGTACAGATGTGGCTAAGAGCACAGCAGACACATGGGCAGTTTTTGAAATTTTAAAGCGCTGACGATTTTTCGGAAATGCGTTTTTGTAATGTTTTGCGCTTGCGATCACATGGGTAAAATATTAACAAAATATCTCTTGTGACATATCTGATGAAAGAATGCGACAGTTTGAGTAGATTGGTGTTTATTTTGTTTCTCTATTTATTTCTAGCCAGAGATATGTAGAAAATGTAAAGCCTCTACCAGGCCAAAATTCGCACTTTTTTATAAACTTTTAAAAATTCTGTAAAAAATAACAGATAAGAAAAAAATTTCAAAACTTTTTTTTAGTAATTAGATAAAAGTGTCTTCAGATAGAAAAAATTTTTTAAAAATCTGAAGGAAGTCAGGGAAAAAAAATATTCATTTTTGGATCCACTTGACATGGAATGAACCCGAGAAGGGTTATATGGAACCACCCAAGAATTATAATCATCTTGGAATGGTCGTGGAAATAGAAGGTCCTTCGTTTCTTTGATAACTTGGATATGCATCCTCAGGTATAACAGTTTTTGTTTTTGAAACTTTTGGGAAAGTTTTTTACACTTTACCACTTGCTCCATACATGGAGAATAGGGATTGTGTGACCACAGGGGCCAAGGATCATGTGTTGCATGACAATTTGATGGAGCAGAGGGTAATGTAATGGATCAGGAATTTCAGCCCAACAGTTATTGTCCACTTCCACCTCAGTTTTAGTTTTGAGATGCGCAATCCAGAATAATTAGAAAGTGAGCATGTGGTAGGCCTCGCTTTTGAATTCTATCACACATGAACCATGCACAAACTTTAACCAAATAATCCACAATTAATATTTTCAAAAGGGCTTCAAGTTTAATCCTGTATACACGGGCTCTAAAATCGGTCGATGTTCAGCATGCTGACTTGGCTGTAAATTGGTTGCAATTTTCACTCCATTTTGGATTACAGGTCATCGTTATAAAAAGATCTGGTCTTCCAAAATTTAGTTACATCGCCATGGCATCTTAATCCGACTGCTGCATGTTTCGGGGACTTCCCTCAAAGGAAGATGGTAAAATTACTGTCTTACTAATGGGGATTCCTTTTTCTACCGATATTCTCAGCAAATGGTCTTGAAGGACGACAATTATCTTCCACCTTCAAATACCTTTCTGGTGTTGGCGTACAAAATTTAAACGTTTTGCCTCGATTTTAACATAGGGCATCCACCAAGTAGTGCTAGTGTCAGTTTACTCATTCAAGGACAGGATTAAATTTCTTTCGTACTGACGCAAATAACAGTAATACTGCAGTTGTGTCACTCTGCGAGCATTTTGGCCTTGCTGCTTTAGTGCTTTCCATGCCCCCTTGCTCTCCATGAGGCGAAAAACAATGGATACAGTAATGCATCCAAAATTACTGTGTAAATACTTATTTGCTGTGTTTTTGGGGGCAAACAAATTATTTGGGTTGGTTTTAGATGTATTTAAAATGTCTCTATTTAAAATGGTGGCTCTCCATCAGCTTATTTCAAAGACGACTGCGACCCTTCATGGACAGTAGGGTTGTTATACCGTCTTGGGGTCTTGCTGTCTGTCTTGTGTAATCTTCATGAATGATATTAGGCATGTTGTTGCCATGTTCAATGCTTTGACCGTTCTTCTTCGTCCTCCACTTGCGTAAATTTGTAAGCTGAAACAAAGGGATTAATACCTTCCAATTGCTCAGTAATATCTCATCAGGCTGGATTACATTTGAGATTTTCTGGAGACTGTAGGCGTTGTTCATTAGCCTGTAGCACTATCAATAAATATACAGCTGTGAATATGTGGAACTTGACCTTTCAGCGGGGTGGCAGAGTTCCAGTTCTATTGGTAATTGGACAGTCGAATCCGGATAAACAGTAATGGACTGTGTCCAGGTGGTTGAGAAACACATTGCACCCATGGAAGCAAATGCAAAAGTAACTTATTATTGTTCCTGATATTCTCCATGGGATTTTTTACGTAAGGGCTGTCCTCCTTCTAGAGTAAAGTAGTGAAGAGATCTGGGTACAGAGGTAATGGTACCTGAAACTTTGCACCTTTTTTTTATTTTTTTGTATGACAAACAAAGGAGAAACTGTCCATCAGCCATGGCCCATTTTCAGCCTAAAAATGTTGTGCTTCACAAATGTTAACATAACATATTCATGGCGCCCAACAGTATCGTTCCTAAAAATACCGTTATCGTCATAGCAGTAAGGCACATATAAGGGATTTGATGACCGTGGTGGAAGTAAACAATCAGATAGACTTTTTTGCTAGATATGCCTACATAAATAAGGCGTGTGTGTAGAAACTGTCAAAACACCATTCAACAAAAGAAGTAGTGACTGGAGACTTCTTCGTAGGGTTTTTTTTTTGCGTAGTTGACGCTGTGAGGCAGCCAAATGGGCCAAACAGGCGTTGTTTTGGAGGTCAGGTCGACCATATTTTGTAAACGTTTGAACTTTGCACAAATTTCGTGTCTTGTCATGGGCAGAAGCAGTATTGTCTGCTTTGTTTTAGAGAACATTTGCCCTTCATTACCCGTGCTATGTTGAAGGCAGATCAGTTTTCAGAAAGTCATGGATCCACAGATATGGAACGCCATATCAGAGGTAGATGGTTCTCCTTGCACCTTCAGTGTTGTTGTTTGCGCCTGATGTTGTAGACAGCTTGAGTTTCAGAAAGTGTTCAGATCACAGTTATGGACGCCTATCAGAGGTAGAATGGTTCTCCTTGCACCTTCACCCCTTTACTTAGTTTGCGCCAGATGTATGAAGGGCACGTTGTCGTTTCAAGAAAAGTGTTGGCGACACAGATATGGACGCCCTATCAGAGATAATGGTTCTCCTTGCACCCTTCACCCTGTTGTTTATTTGCGTCTTTTGAGTTTCGCCTCAGCTTTTTTGGCCATAAGATACTTCTTTCTTCAGCAGACTCCTTTGCAATTCTTTATTTCAAATCCTCCTGAGCTTAAGCAAACGGAGAATCTTGTTTCCGGATATTTCCTGACGCACGCTTCTTGCGCTGCCATGCAGGCATTCTTAGCTCTAACAGAGCTTTTTGTTTGCAGAGCCTCATAATTGAGCACAGTACAGAAAAATGTCATGCAATAATAGCTACGGTATATTATTTAAGGAAGCAATCATATATAAATTTTGCATAACAATATAGGTCAAAGTAGTAATATTTAATATTGATATTTTTTATTATATACAATATATTTTTATATATAAATCATATTCATAAAACATTTATAAAAAATATAAAATCAGCGGTTTTGTAATTTGCAGCAGATGGGTAAAAAAAACGGCATCTACCGCGTTTGCAGCATTAACAGTTCCACTTAGGGCCCTTTCACATCCCAGCGTTTATTTTTAATTCACCGGCAGATGGGTTGAAAAAACCGCATCTGCCGCGATTACCGCATTAACGGCTGATTGCGGCGCAGTTGCCGGTTTTTGCCATGCTAAGTATAGGCGGACTTGCGGCAGCGTGCGGCAAACATGGTTTTTGCACTTGCCGGCAGGTGCAGGGCCGCGAAAAAAAACGCGGCTGACCGAGTCTTTTTTTTCCGGGCCACACCTGCCGCAAGTGCAAACACCGCACTTGCCGCACCTTGCCGGCAAGTCAGCCTATACCTTGCATGGCAAAAAAACCGCTCAACCGCGCCACAATTGCAGCGGTATGCAGGTTAATGCAAGGCAGATGCTGTTTTTTTCACCGCATCAGCCGCGAATTTCAAATACAAGACTGATGTGAAAGGGCCATTACGGCACAGTTGCGGTTTTTGCCATTGCTAAGTATAGGCTGAAAAAATTTTTATATAATTGCTTATCAGTAGATCAATAATCTATATAATACCAAGATTTGATACATATTATTTTTATATATAATTATATCATAAAATATAACCAAAAATATATTATATATTACTATTAACTTAAATTAAATTATGTTAAAAAATTATACTCTTACAACATATATTATAATGTGTTTATACTATACTATATAATATATACTAATCATATACATATATATAAATATGTCATGACTATATATATATATTTATTAACTCTATATCGTTATATTTCTATATATCTATATATATATGATATACTACATAATTATGGAATTATCACATAAATAATCAATTATATTGGCCCAAAAAGATTATCTTTAGCTGATATTGCAGGAATGAGGTTCCGAGCACTGGTTTTCCGACGTCCGTCCCACGGATCACCAAGGCAGGATGATTTGTGAGGAAAAGTTATAGGAAAACACTATCAAATGTCTGATTAAACTATTATTAATCACTAAAATGGCGGCGGAGGGGTTAATGATTGGTAGGCAAATAATGGATCCTCACCACACAGCAACAGCGCCCCATCTTATTATAATCGTTCATTACTTATATTTCAATTTTTGGACAGCAACGTTTGTCATTGAAAAAGCAGATTTTGCGCACTTAATGGAAAAAAACGCAATTTCAGCAAGTTCCGCCATAATGGTCATTAACTTGCAGCGCAGTTGCAGTAATCCCATAGAAAGTATATAGGGGAAAGTGCGGCAGGTGCGGGAAGAGCCGTCGGGTTTTGCTCTTGCAGCAAGTGCAGCTGCGAAAAAAACACCAAAGGACAGGCACAGTTCTTTTTCCGACTGGCCGCAATTTTGACGCAGTGACAAACCGCACTTTATTTTAGTTAAAATTATTATATTTATATATATATATATATAGTAAAAATATAATATATTATTATTATATTAAATTAAATTATATATATATATATATATATATAATATATTAGTAATTATATATTTATATAATATATTTAATATAATATTAATATATATAAATATATATTTTATTATTTATAATATTAAATTATAATTATATAATATATATATTTTTATTATATTTTATGAATATTATTTAAATAATATTATATTCTAAAAATATATTAATTTATATATATAATATATTTTTATTTATATTTGTATATATATATATTATATATATATAGTTAAAATACAATATATCATATATATTAATTTTACTATATATATTATTAAATTATAATATATATAATTTATATTTATTATTTATTTTAAATATATTATTTTATAATTAATAAAATATATATATATATATTATATTATATATATAATATATATTATATATTATATTATATAATATATATTATTATTATAATTATATATATTAATATAAATATTATAAATATATATATATATAGAATTATATAATATTATATATATATAATATAATATATAATATATATTATATATATAATTATTTATAATATTATAATTTAATAATATATATTATATTATTATATTTCAATATTAATATATAATATATATATATATTTATATAATTATTTATATTAAATATATATATACTAATTATTAATTTATTAAAATATATAATATATATATAATTTATAATTATTTATATATAATTATAGATTTATATATATATAATATTAATATAATATACTATTATATTATATATAATATTGTTATTATTAATATTATATATATATATTATATTATATATTAATATAATTATATATATTATAATATATAATTTTTATATATTAATATATATATATATCATTATATAATATAAAAACAAATTTATATTAATATATAGTATATATATATTTAATATATAATATATAATATAATATTAATAATATATGTATATTATATAAATATCATTATTATATTAATATATTTATATATACATATTATATATATATATATATATAATTAATTTATTTATATTATTATATATATATTAATATATATTATATAAATATATATATATTTGTATATTAATCTATATTTTATATATTGTATTTAAATCTATATATATATATATATATATTGTATATTAATTTTATATTATTATATTGTATATTAATCTTATATTATATATTGTATATTAATCTATATATTATATATATATATATATTGTATATTATTATATATATATATATTATATATATATATATATATAGTATATTTAATATATATATATATTTTTATATATATATATATATATATATTGTATATTAATCTATATATATATATATTGTATATTATTCTATATATATATATATATTGTATATTAATCAATATATATTGTATATTAATTCTTTTATATATATATTGTATATTATTCTATTTATATATATTAATATTATATATACAGATATATATACAAATATATATATATTTTATATATATCTTTTTGGGCCAATATAATCGATTATTTATTGATATATTCTTTAATTATATATATATAAATATATAGATATATAGATATAGATTAATATATATATATTAATATATATATATTATATATATATATAATATATATAGATGCCATATTATATAAATAATATAATTACAGATATATATATATATATATATATATTTTAGATTAATATACTATATATATACTAATCATATACATATATATAGTATGATATCTATATCTATATTATATATATATATATATATATATATATTAATCTATATGTATATATTTTATATATCATATATATATGCAGCCCATATGTCCGCCATCACCAATAATCATCCCGCCGTCATTTCACTTGCGGCGCGGTTGCGGTAATCCCATTAAGGATTACTGAAACGCGCCGCATTGCGAGTCGCTGATGTTGAGGTGGACCCAGTTGCGGCGCGGTTGCGGTAATCCCCATAAGGATTACCGCAACCGCGCCGCATTGCGAGTCGCTGGCTGAGTGCGAGCACTTGTGGCAGTGGTTGCGATAATCACCATAAGGATTAACGCAACCGCGCCGCAAGTGGCAAGTTGCGGCGCGGTTGCGGTAATCCCATAGAAAGTATAGGGGGACCTGGCAGGTGCGGCAAGTGGCGTTTTGCACTTGCGGCAAGTGGGGGCGGCCGCGAAAAAACTGTGCCTGTCTTTGGTGTTTTTTCGCAGCTGCACTTGCTGCAAGAGCAAAACCGCACTTGCCGCCCCTGCGCATGTCCCCTTATACTTTCTATGGGGATTACTGCAACTGCGCTGCAAGTGTAATGAGCCATTATGCGGAACTTGCGGAAATTGCGTTTTTTTTCATTAAGTGCGCAAAATCTGCTTTTCAATGACAAACGTTGCTGTCAAAATTTGAAATATAATTATGAACGTTATAAAGATGGCGCTGTTGCTGGGTGGAGATCTTTTTGCCTACCAATCATTATACCCCTCCGCCGCCATTTTAGTGATTAATAATATGTTTAATCTGACATTTGATAGTGTTTTCTATAACTTTTCCTCACAAATCATTCCTGCCTTGGTGATCCTGTGGGACGGACGTCGGAAAACCCAGTGCTGGAACCTCATTCCTGCAATATCAGCTAAAGATATCTTTTTTGGGCCAATATAATTGATTATTTATTGATATATTCATAATTATGTATATTATATATATATATATAGATATATAGATATATAGATATAGATTAATATATATATATATATAGACATGCCATATTATATATATGTATATGATTAGTATATATATATATATATATATACACATTATAATAAATTGTAATGTATAATATACATAATTTATTTAAGTTAATAATATATATAATATATTTTTTGGATATATTTTTATGATATTATTTATATATAAAAATATATTGTATATATTGGTATTAAATAGATTATTGATCTATCTGATACACAAATTTTTAATAATTTTTTTCAGCCTATTACTTTGCATGGCAAAAACCGCAACTGTGCCGTAAGGGCCCTTTCACATCAGCGTTTTTTTTTTTGTATAATCGCGGCAGATGCGGTGAAAAAAAACGCATCTGCCGCGATTACCGCATACCGGCTGCAATTGTGGCGCGGTTGCGGTTTTTGCCATGCAAAGTATAGGCGGACTTGCGGCAGGTGCGGCAAGTGCGGTTTTTGCACTTGCGGCAGGTGTGGCCCGAAAAAAAACGCGGTCAGCCGCGTTTTTTTTTCGCGGCCGCACCTGCCGCAAGTGCAAAAACCGCATTTGCCGCACCTGCCGCAAGTCCGCCTATACTTTGCATGGCAAAAACCGCAACTGCGCCGCAAGTGCAGCCGGTATGCGGTAATCGCGGCAGATGCGGTTTTTTCAACCCATCTGCCGTGATTTAAAAATAAACGCTGATGTGAAAGGGCCCTAAGTGTAACGGTAATGCGGCAAACGCGGGTAGATGCGGTTTTTTACCGCATCTGCTGCAAATTACGAAAAACGCTGATGTTATTTTTTTTATATATTTTTATGATATAATTTATATATAAAAATATATTGTATATAATAAAAAATATCAATATAAATATTACTACTTTGACTATATTGTTATGCAAAATGTATATTGATTGCTTCCTTAAATAAATATACTGTAGCTATTATTGCATACATTTTTCTGTACTGTGCTCAATATGAGCTCTGACAAACAAAAAAGCTCTGTTAGAGCTAAGAATGCTGCATGGCAGCGCAAGAAGCGTGCGCAGGAAGATCCGGAAACAAGATGTCTCCGTTTGCTTAAGCTCAGGGAGGATTTGAATAAAAGAATTGCAAAGGAGTCTGCTGAAGAAAGAAGTAGTCGGTTGGCCAAAAAAGCTGAGGCGGAACGCAAAAGACGCAAAAAAACAACAGGTGAAGGTGCAAGGAGAACCATCTATCTCTGATATGGCGTCCATATCTGTGTCTCCAACACTTTCTGAAACTCAACTGCCTTCCAACATCTGGCCGCAAACAAGAAAAGGTGAAGGTGCAAGGAGAAACATCTACCTCTGATATGGCGTCCATATCTGTGTCTGAAACACTTTCTGAAACTCAACTGTCTTACAACATCTGGCCGCAAACAACAACAGCTGAAGGTGCAAGGAGAACCATCTACCTCTGATATGGCGTCCATATCTGTGTCTCCAATACTTTCTGAAACTGAACTGCCTTCAACATCTGGCACGGGTAAAGTGAAGGGCAAATGTTCTTCTAAAACAAGAGCAGACAAGACTGCTTCTGCCATGACAAGACACAAATTGGCTAAAGTCAAACGTTTACAAATTATGTCACCTACCTCAAAACAACGCCGTTTGGCCCATTTGGCTGCCTCACAGCGTCAACTACGCAAAAAAAAAACCCTACGTAAGAAGTCTCCAGTCACTACTTCTTTTGTTGAATGTGTTGACAGTTCTACACAGCCACGCCTTATTTATGTAGGCATCTACAAAAAAGGTCATCTGTTGGTTACTTCACCTACGTCATCAATCCCTATTGGCTTTACTGATGACGATAACGGTATTTTAGAACATACCTGTGGGCCCATGAATATGTTATGTGAACATTGTGAAGCACAACATTTTGAGGCTGAAAGGCCATCTGATGGACAGTTCTCCCTTTGTTGTCACAAGGGCAAAGTTCAGGTACCATTACCTCAGTACCCTGAGCTCTTCACTACTTTACTCAAAGGAGACAGCCCATATAGTAAAAATCTCATGGAGAATATCAGGAGCATTAATAGTTCCTTTGCATTTGCTTCCATGGGTGCAAGTGTTTCTCAACCACCTGGACACAAGTCCTTACTGTTTCCGGATTCACGGCCAAATTTACCATAGAACTGGAACTCTCCACCCGCTGAAGGTCAAGTTCCAGCATATGCACAGCTGTATATTTTGGATAGTGCTACTGCTAATGAACAACGCCTACAGTCTCCAGAAAATCTCAAATGTAATCCAGCCTTGATGAGAATTATTACTGAGCAATTGGAAGGTATTAATCCCTTTGTTTCAGCTTACAAAATGTTACGGCAAGTGGAGGAAGAAGAAGAACTCAAAGCATTGGAACATGGCACAAACATGCCTAATATCATCATGGCAATTAAACAAGACAGACAGCAAGACCCAATGACGGTATAACAACCCTACTGTCCATGAAGTCGCAGTCGTCTTTGAAAATGCTGATGGAGAGCCACCATTTAATAGAGACATTTTAATACATCTAAAACCAGACCCAAATAATTTGTTGGCCCCCAAAACACAGCAAATAAGTATTTTACACAGTAATTTGGATGCATTACTGTATCCATTGTTTTTCCCTCATGGAGAGCAAGGGTGGCATGAAGCACTAAAGCAGCAAGGCCAAAATGCTCGCAGGGTGACACAACTGCAGTATTACTGTTATTTGCTGTCAGTACGGAAAGAATTTAATCCTGTCCTTAATGGAGGTAAACTGACACAGCAGTACTTGGTGGATGCCTATGTTAAAATCGAGGCCAATCGTTTTAAATTTTGTACGCCAACACCAGAAGGATTTGAAGGTGGAAGATTATTGTCTCCTTCAAGAACATTTGCTGAGAATATCGGTAGAAAAAGGAATCCCCATTGGTAAGACAGTAATTTTACCATCTTCCTTTGAGGGAAGTCCCGAAACATGCAGCAGCGGTATCAAGATGCCATGGCGATTGTAACTAAATTTGGAAGACCAGATCTTTTTATAACGATGACCTGTAATCCAAAATGGAGTGAAATTGCAACCAATTTACAGCCATGGCAGCATGCTGAACATCGACCGGATTTAGTGGCCCGTGTATTCAGGATTAAACTTGAAGCCCTTTTGAAAGATATTAATTGTGGATTATTTGGTAAAGTTTGTGCCATGGTTCATGTGATAGAATTTCAAAAAGCGAGGCCTACCACATGCTCACTTTCTAATTATTCTGGATGCCAACTCAAAACTAAGAACTGAGGTGGAAGTGGACAATACTGTTTGGGCTGAAATTCCTGATCCATTACATTACCCTCTGCTCCATCAAATTGTCATGCAACACATGATCCATGGCCCCTGTGGACACAACACAATCCCAATTCTCCATGTATGGAGAATGGAAAGTGTAAAAAAGCTTTTCCCAAAAAGTTTCAAACAAAAACTGTTATACCTGAGGATGCATATCCAAGTTATCAAAGAAACGAAGGACCTTCTTTTCCACACCATTCCAAGATGATTGATAATTCTTGGGTGGTTCCATATAACCCTTTCGGGTCATTCCATGTCAAGTGATCCAAAAAATGAATATTTTTTTTCCCTGACGTCCTCAGATTTTTAAAAATTTTTTCTATCTGAAGAACAACTTTATCTAATTACAAAAAAAAAGTTTTGAATTTTTTTCTTTATCTGTTAATTTTTTACAGATTTTTAAAGTTTTAAAAAAGTGCGAATTTTGGCCTGGTATGGCTTTACATTTTCTATCATATCTCGGGCTAGAAATAAGATAGAGAAACAAAATAAACACCAATCTACTCAGAACTGTCCAGGCTTTCATCAGATATGTCACAAGAGGATATTTGTTAATATTTTACCATGTGATCGCAAGCGCAAAACTTTAAAACGCATTTCCGAAAAATCGGCGCGCTTTAAATATTTCAAAAACTGCCCATGTGTCTGCTGTGCTCTTAGCCACATCTGTACCAAATTTCAAGTTGGGATCACAATGGGATCATATTTTAAACATATTTTACTAGTAAGAGCGTCAATGGGTCATTCCATATCAAGTGATCTAAATATGAATATTTTTTTTTACCTGACGTCTTTAGATTTTTATTTTTTTTTTCCTTTATGAAGTACTACTTTAGTTAATTACAAATTAAAAGTTTGGAATTTTTTTCTTCATCAGTTAATTTTTTACAGATTTTTAAAGTTTAAAAAAAGGGTGAATTTTGGCCTGGTACGACTTTACATTTTTTTATCTCAGGCTAGAAATAAGATAATGAAGTGGGAGAGGCGTCATTTTACTGAGAACGGTAACAGCTTTCATTTGAGATGTTACAAGACTATGTTTCTTTATATAAAATTCAAACTATTGACGGGCAATTGTGAAAAAATGACTGATTGTGTTCTTGGTGACTTTTGAATTGACACTATAATAGTTAAATATTTTGCACTTAGGTCAATGATGCGTCCATGGGGTCAAGCTGGGACAGAGTCATCACAAATTAGCCTTATTTGCAGATGACCTGCTACTTTACATCTCCCAGCCCCTGGTCTCCATCCCTTCGGTCTTAATGGAGTTTGAACGGTTCAGACAATTGAGCAACTTTAAAGTGAATTGCTCCAAAACGAGGCACTCAATATTTCTTTGCCTGGAGAATTGGTTTCTCATCTATCTAAACAGTTCCCATTTAAATGGAAAGTAGAAGCCATTAAGTACTTGGGAGTCCTTATACCAAAAGATCTTAAACAAATATTCAATTTAAATTATCAACCCTTTTCACTAACGCGGAATCAGCATTTACCTCCTATAGACAATTAAAGCTATCCTGGTTCGGGAGAATAAACGTAGTCAAGATGGATGTCTTGCCCCGACTCTTATATACTTTTCAGACAGTTCCTGTTCTATTGGATAGAGGTTTCCTCTCCAAAATGCAATCTATGATCCTTAGATTTGTCTGGGGGGGCAACAGGTCCAGATTGCGAATGAATATCCTAATCCTTGCCCGAGACCAGAGGAGGGGTTGGACTACCCAACATACGAGCGTACTTTGAGGCTTCCTCTCTTGTTAGAGCTCTAGATTGGCATTTATCATGCGTCCTCCAAGAAATGGGTAGGGGTGGAGCAAGAGGGTTTGGGGATTCCGCTGAAACACCTGCTTTGGATTTCCCCTAAAGACTCCACAGCCCTAGTACCTTTGACAGACCATGACCAGAAACACCTTGAAGGTATGGCACCTAGTGACGAAAACCCTCCGCTTAAACAACAGACTTAGCCCTTTGACTCCCCTTTTTTCCAACCATCTTTCCCACCCAGATTTGACAGGCAGAGATTTTTATGTTGGCGGATTGTGGATGACACCCGAGTAGGACAGACTCTGTCCAGTGGTGGTTTGCCCCCGATAGCAGAGCTACAACTCAAAGAACCTACGAGACCTCTTAAGTGTTTTCGAATTTTCTCCAATACAGAGCATACTTCTATTCAGCTGACCACTCTTGCAGGGTAAGATTGACGCCCAACGTATTGGAGAGGTTATTCCAACTGGAGGCTCCACCGAGGCGCAAAATATCATTTCTATACCAGGCCTTAGGGTCCATGAGAGAGCAGGGCACCTTTACTTCCATCGTGCTTGGGAGAGGGAATTGGGGTGTAGCATTTCAGAAGCTAATTGGCAGAAATGCTTTATATTTACTCACTCACTAGCTAGCGCTTGTTCTGCACAAGAAAGAAGCTATAAGCTGCTCACTAGATGGTACTTGTGCCCGACGACACTCCGGAACATGTTCCCTGGAACCCCTGATACCTGCTGGCGCTGTGGGGAAGAGAAGGGTACAATGATACACATTTGGTGGAGTTGTGGGGAAATCCGGCGGTTCTGGTCTGAGGTTTTCAATGCATACGCCCGGATAACAGGTAAACAAGCCGAATGCTGCCCAGAATCGGCAATGTTATCCATTTTTCCAGGTCCATTGGGCTACAGAAGAGGGATATTTCTCCGCTTTTGCATCTCGGCTGCTCGTGCTGTGATCCCGAGGTTCTGGAATCAAGCCGGGCTCCATCTCTACTTGATTGGTTCAAAGAATTGATGGACACATATCGAATGGAGGAGCTCGCAGCTGATGCGTCGGGATCTCGGAACAAATTCTTAGGGATTTGGGTTGAATGGATTCTTTTTCACGACTCTGCAGAATTTAGGAGTATCTTTTCCAGCACAGATAATATGGCTCGACCTCTGGCTGATGGGGAGCCAGTGGGATGAGTACCCTTTCTCCTTCCCATACCTCACCCGTCCCCCCCCCCCTCCTTTTTTTCTTTTTTTCTTACGTGGCTTTTCTTTCCCAGTATAACTTTTTCTAATGGTTTTTGTTTCTTTCTCTCTCTCTCTTCTTTTCTATCTCTCTTTTCTTCCCCTCTGATACATTCAGTCTAGGTATTTCCTTTCTACGCCTATACCTTCAGAATTCTAGTGAACATTAGACAGGTATCGAAAACTCTGAGCTGTGAGTAGATCATTAATATTTCGGCCTTCCTTTCCCGGGACACCAGTCGCTAGACTATTCCAACTAGGCCTCAACGGGTAATGACCCACTTACGTGGTCAACCTGTTAGAAAGGGCCAAGTGATAAAAATCATTCTGCTGGGGCTGCTTGTCCCCTTGACATCAGAACATCTCAAAACCCCGAGAAAGGTTTTGTATACTTGTAATAATTATATTTAGATTGTAGTATATATTGCACCAGAGATAAGCGCAAAAGTAAATTTGCAGCTTATCTTAAAGTTACTAATAACTTTGTGAATTCTCTTTTTGTATATTTTATATGTCTCAAGATTTTGTTAAAAGATTGAATGTATGTCTTTCATATGTTTTTTCAAAATTTAATAAAAATGAGATTAACCATAGTTAAATATTTTAAAATATGACCCCATCACGATCCCAACTTGAAATTTGGTACAGATGTGGCTAAGAGCATAAAAGACACATGGGCAGTTTTGGAAAATTTTTATTAAATGTTTTTTTCGGAAATGCGTTTCAAAATGTTGCGTTTGCATTCGCATAGTAAAAAATTAAAATTAACAAATATACTCTTGTGACATATCTGGTGAAAGCTTGGACAGTTCTGAGTAGAATGGTGTTTATTTTGTTTCTCTATCTTATTTCTAGCCCGAGATAAAAAAAATTTAATGTCGTACCAGGCCAAAATTCACCCTTTTTTTAAACTTTAAAAATCTGTAAAAAATTAACTGATGAAGAAAAAAATTCCAAACTTTTAATTTGTAATTAACTAAAGTAGTACTTCATAAAGGAAAAAAAATAAAAAAATCTAAAGACGTCAGGTAAAAAAAAAATATTCATATTTAGATCACTTGATATGGAATGACCCATTGACGCTATTAATAGTAAAATATGTTAAAATATGATCCATTGCGATCCCAACTTGAAATTTGGTACAGATGTGGCTAAGAGCAAAGCAGACACATGGGCAGTTTTTGAAATATTTAAAGCGCGCCGATTTTTCGGAAATACGTTTTAAAGTTTTGCGCTTGCGATCACATGGGTAAAATATTAACAAAGATCCTCTTGTGACATATCTGGTGAAAGCTTGTATAGTTCTCAGTAGAATGGTGTTTATTTTGTCTCTCTATCTTATTCCTAGCCTTAGTTATGAGGAGAAACGTAAAAGGCAGGCAACAGCGAAATTCACACTTTTTCCGAACTTTGAAAATCATTTAAAAAAAAAAAAAAAATTTTTTTTAATTTTTCTCTTCACATTTTGCATTGTCTGACATGCTATTATCAAATAACAAAATCTCAAAAGAATTAAAAAATATAGAGGTAATAATCATTGGTTCACTTGACATGGAATGACCTTTCCTTCTATTAAAATATAAGTGCCATATTAATGTGGAAGTATGTGCTTCCATTCAGAGCGTAAAATACCTCTTCAAATATGTCTACAAAGGTCATGACAAAGCCAATCTTGAAATTTGTGAAACCAACATTAGACACGATGAAACTCATAAATTCATGGATTCCAGATATGTCAGTGCACCAGAGGCAGCTTGGCGAATCTTTGCTTTCCCAATGCATAGACAATCTCACAGCATTATTCGTCTTGCAGTACATCTGCCTCATTCACAATCACTTTTTTTTCACGAGGGTGATTCTGTGGACAACATCAGTTATTTAATGGACAGACAATCAACACTCATGGCCTACTTTGCCCTCAATGAGAATGATTCCAATGCTCATGAGTACTTATATCGTCAAATTCCGGAGCATTATGTTTGGAAAGAAGGTGCATGGGAAGTTAGAAGGAGAGGAGGTGCTTCAGTCATTGGTAGACTCTACACTGTTAGTATTCAAGAACAAGAACGGTACTATTTAAGGCTGTTGTTACTCCATGTTAAAGGAGCTACAAGTTTTGACAACCTTAAGACTGTTAAGGAAGTCACATACCCAACTTTTAAAGAGGCGGCATTAGCCCTTGGATTGCTCTTCGATGACACTGTTTGGAGAAAAACTTTATTGGATGCCTGTGTTCTTAATATGCCTGCACAGCTCCGTGACATGTTTGCATATATATGTGTCTTTGGTCCTCCTAATCATCCCCTGGAGTTGTGGCAAGAATTTAAACAACACTTCGTTCAAGATTACTGCTATGCCTATCACCCCGACACTGATGATTGTGAGCATTGTGAAGGATACGCCATGACTGATGTTGAACATGTTTTAAAATTTCATGCAAAACATTTTAATGATTTTAATCTACCATGCCCAAAAAGAAAACCACATATTCGTCCTCAATACAACAAAGAAGAAGAGTTAGTAAGAGCACGTGAAATGAAAGTTACCTTAAATGATCAACAACGTTTGGCCTATACTGCAATCCATAAAGCTTTAGAGGATACAAGTGATAAGGCAAAGTGCTTTTTCCTTGATGGTCCCGGTGGAAGTGGGAAAAACATATCTCTATCATCTATTGATTCATGAACTGAGAGGAGAAGGAGAAGTTGTCTCACCTGCAGCCAGTACAGGGATTGCTGCTAATCTATTGCAAGGAAGAAGAACTATCCATTCACTGTATGGCATACCAATACCAATTAATGAGACATCCGTTTCAAGAATCAAAAATGATACTGATGCGGCCCAACATTTGAAGACTACCCAAACTCTTCATCATCGATGAGTCTACTATGTTGTCAAAATACGCTTTGCATGTAATTGATCAATTATTACGGGATGTCATGACAACTGATTTTCTCCAAGAAAAATAAATTATCCTTTGGAGGGAAAGTCATTGTTCTGGGAGGAGACTTTCGGCAGTGTCTTCCTATCATCTCTCATGGAACAAGGACACACATTGTAGAGAGCTGCATTAAATATTCCCGACAATGGCAGCTTTTCAATCAATTGTCGCTCATTAACAACATGCGCTCCCTTGATTCTGATTATAGCAATTGGTTAATTCAACTGGGAAATGGAGAATTGTCCAATGATTACAACCTTGGTGATGATGTCATTGAGATCCCGCAAGACATGATCTGCACTGGCTCTTTAATCTTGGATATATTTGGTGAAAACATTGTCATTGATGTGAATAATGCCGAAAGTATTCAGAATGCTGCATCACATGCCATTCTTTGTCCCAAAAATGACGCTGTGGATTTGATCAATTCAAAAGTTATGGATTGTATTCCTGGAGAATACATTGAATATATGAGCGACGATTCCATTGATCCAGATGAGACGGAAAATCCCGAACAATATCCAGTGGAATTTCTAAATTCACTAACACCTACAGGAATGCCTTCTCATCTCCTGAAATTAAAAGTTGGTACAATTATAATGCTTTTGCGTAATTTTAACAGCAGAAAAGGACTTTGCAACGGGACTCGCATGATTGTTATTGCTTTGTTTGATAACTTGATACAAGCAAAAGTAATTTCTGGCTCGGATGAAGGAAATGTAGTCTTCATTCCAAGAATTGATCTCTGTCCATCAGAGACTGGATTGCCTTTCAAACTAAGACGTCGACAATTTCCCGTTGAAGCCTGCCTTTGCCATGACCATAAATAAATCACAAGGCCAAACATTGGAGAAAGTGGGGATTTATTTGCCAGAACCTGTTTTTGGTCATGGACAATTATATGTGGCTTTCTCACGTGTGAAGAGACGATGCAATGTGAAGGTGAAAGTGGTGGATTCATGCATTCAAGGCAAATTGGTGCCTAACAGTGAGAAAGTCTTCACCAAAAATATTGTCTATCGGAATATTTTGGGATGAACTTTTGCCTATTTTTATTTTTTACCTTTTCTATTTAAAAAAAAAAAATAAAAAATAACAAAAAAATTAGTTTAGTCTTTACATTTTCAGTTTTTTATGTACATAGTTTATACAATATTTGTGGAAAAACACATTACAGATTTCATCGGAGATGTGTATCATTCTGATTTTCTCACAGGGTGATAGAAACCACTATTTAAACCTCCAGTACTCTACGTGCTGAGAGATTTGATTCTTATTCTTTAAACGGAGAGGTTTTTGTGAACAGCTAAGAGACGGGTGGGACGGCTGTTCACACACATCTCATTACCAAGGTGTGTTCCACATGTTTAGATAGATAGGGACAAACATAAATTATTAATTAGATTCTACCACGCCATTTTTCTTAGATTTTTTCACTTTGTTGAGGAATATACTAAATGATAATAATTGATCATGAAGGACTCACCAACAACATACTTACAGTAATTTTCATAATTGCATATATGTAATTTGTACTTAACTTGCGGTTTGTGCAGACAACATAGTTGCGGCAGTCTCATCCACATCAACTGCAGTCACCTGTGGTTAGTTAGTGGATTGCATCTTATGCACCTGCTGAAGCTACGTTTAACTCCATTTACCGTAGGTTAACTACAAGTTTTTTTGTTATTGCATGGATATTGCTGTAAGTCTGTAGCTGGTAACTCCTTCTGTATCAATTTACAAAATTTTATTATTTACATCACAATCCTCAAAAAATCTAAGAAAAATCCAGCTATAAAAAATATCTAAATTATTATCAATTCGGATTTAGTTAGAGTAGGACTCACCAGGCGTAAGGGCATCTTGACGCGATTGGTGAGCTGACACAAACTGGCTGATACACACATTAGTACTGTTAATTCATCAATTCAAACGATTGACACATTAAGAAGTATTGCTACTTTGTGTTCTAAGACCCTTACAACATAATAGTTCAATTTTCCTTAAATGATATCAACCATACAAATATATGTAGTTGATGTAAAGATGTCATTGGAATAATTGGATTATTATTTGAAAATCTTAAAAAAAATTTAAAAATATTCTAGACACCGATGCATTTGCATCGGGCTTACAGCTAGTGTGAATATATTTCCTTTTCAGCTCTTTGTAGTATAGAATAGCAAAATTACATGTTTCTTAGCTCCTGTTCACATTATGTTAATGGTGTACACTTACTGTTGAAACCAGAAGTTTACATACTGTACACTATCTAAAAAGACATATATGCATGTTCTTCTCACTATCT
>JARQOC010001658.1:0-37042 GCA_033576535.1 Allobates femoralis
CTGCCAGTACCACTTCTTGTGTCCTGTATATTGGGTGTAACCCTCAGTATTTATTATTCTGTATATTACACTGCACAGTACCACTTCTCCTGTCCTGTATACTGGGTGTTATCCTCAGTATCTGTATTATTCTGTTTATATACACTGCACAGTACCACTTCTCCTGTCCTGTATACGGGTGTTATCCTCAGTATCTGTATTAATCTGTATATACACACTGCACAGTACCACTTCTCCTGTCCTGTTGTCAGAGAGGTGGTATTGGACTTTGTAAAATTTCAGAATTTAAATGTTGTTTAATTTTTATCTTGAACAAGGAAGTCATCACTTTTCTTCTGTATAGGCAGGGCCGCCATTAGGGGGTTACAGCCCTTACTGCAGTAAGGGGCCCGGGGCCTGACTGCAGGGGGTGTGGCTATCAGACATGGGCAGGGGGGGGGCCCCGGCCATGCAGGTGGTGGGCGTGGCCATTTTTGAGCAAGGTTGCCCCTGAGCTGCGTGATGAGCGCTCCCCTCACTGACTATATCTGTGTGCGGGGATCCGCTGGCTGCCCACTCACTCCCGATCAGGAAGTGCACGTCACAGTGCACAGTACATTGAGCACCTCATTCAACAGAAAGGACTGGAGGCGGAGCCGCAGGGGGAGAGAGAGAGACCATGACACCGCCTGATTACCGTCGGACGAGGCCACCACTATAATGTACAGTGATGTGCCCTCCTCAGCTGCTCCTCTGGTCTCCTCTTCTTTGGCCCCATCTATGGCCGAGGAATCCTGCACAGCATGAAGTGAGCAGCCACAGGAGCACCCCCTCCTCCTGTAATGTCGCTACCAGGCCAGCTCAGCAGTCGGGAGCAGGGGGAGGGGGGAGAGAAGGGGGCTGACAGAAGCCAGAAACAGGTATCTGTAGAGACCACTGCAAACACAGAGAGGCGACAGCCACAGGAGACACTGCAGCTAAATGAAGAGATGGAGAGACTGTTTATAAAAGACTGCTGGTTTATACAAGGACATTGCTGTATGAAGAGACTGCAGTATAAGAGGAGAGGGACATTGATGAGAGAGACTGCAGTCTTCTAGACAGGGATTGCATATAGATGGAGACAGTCCTGTGCAGATTATACAGAGGAGATCTCTATAATATCCAGGTAGACAAGAGTGTAATCAAGAGGGAGAGAGACAGACTGCTACTGGAGAGAGGACTGGAATAGACAGCAAAGACTGATTCATTTTATATGCAGACTGTAGAGAGACAGCACTGATAATTGTATATACAGTCTGTGTCTGTCTGTTCTCTGTCTCTGTCTGTTCTCTCTGTCTATGTCTCTCTCTGTCTTTGTTTTGTCTCTCTCTGTCTGTTTCTGCCTGTCTTTCTCTGTCTGTTGTCTGTCTGTCTCTGTCTCTCTCTGTCTCTGCCTGTCTCTTTTCTGTCTATCTCTCTGTCTCTCTGTCTCTCTGACTCTGCCTGTCTCTCTGACTCTGCCTGTCTCTGTCTCTGCCTGTTCTCTCTGTCTCTCCCTGTCTCTCTCTGTCAGTCTTTCTCTGACTCTGCCTGTATATATCTGTCTGTCTCTCTCGTTTCTCTGGCTGTCTCTCTGTTTCTCTGTCTGTCTGTCTCCTCTCGTCTGTCTCTCTCTCTCTGTTTCTCTGTCTGTCTCTCTCTGACTGTCTGTCTCTGTCTCTCTCTGTCTCTCTTGTCTTTATCTGTCTCTTCTGTCTCTGTCTGTCTTCTGTCTATGTCTGTCTCTGTCTGTCTCTCTCTGTCTGTCTGTCTCTCTCTGTCTGTCTGTCTCTGTCCCTCTTGTCTATCTCTCTCTGTCTTTGTCTGTCTCTGTCTGTCTGTTTTTGTCCTCTTTTGTCTCTCTCTGTCTGTCTGTCTCTGCCTGTCTCTCTCTGTCTTCTCTCTGTCTCTGTCTCTCTGACTCTGCCTGTCTCTCTGGTTCTCCCCTGCCCTCTCTCTGTCTCTGCCTGTCTCTCTCTGTCTCTGCTGTCTCTCTCTGTCAGTCTCTCTCTGTCTCTCTCTGACTCTGCCTGTATTTCTCTGTCTGTCTCTCTCTGTCTCTGTCTGTCTCTCTGTTTCTCTGTCTCTGTCTGTCTGTTCTCTGTCTGTCTGTCTCTCTGTCTCTCCTCTCTGTCTGTCTCTGTCTCTCTGTCTCTGTCTGTCTCTCTCTGTCTGTCTCTCTCTGTCTGTCTCTGTCTGTCTGTCTCTCTCTGTCTATCCCTGTCGCAGCAGTCTCCATTGTGCATTGGTCCCGTTAGCCATCTCCATTTTTGCATTTGTCCCGCAGCGGTATCCATTGTGCATTTGTCCCACAAGCCCATCTCCATTCTGTATACGGCCAGCAGCAGTCTCTATTGTGTCTCTGTCTGTCTCTCTCTCTGTCTGTCGCAGCAGTTCCATTGTGCATTGGTCCCGCAGCCGTCTCCATTGTGCATTGGTCCCGCAGCCGTTCTCCATTGTGCATTTGTCCCGCAGCCGTATCCATTGTGCATTTGTCCCAATCCATCTCCATTCTGTATACGGCCAGCAGCAGTCTTATTGTGTACAGCCAGCAGCAATCTCTATTGTGTATCCTCTACTGTGTGTGTATAGCTAGCAGTCATCTCCATTGTCTATACGTCCGGACCTGCAGCTGTCTCCATTGTCTATATGGCCAGCAGCAGTTTCTATTGTGTATTCTCTATTATGTGTATAGGCAGCAGCAGTCTCTATTGTGTATACGGCCCACAGCCATCTATTGTGTATACAGCTAGCAGCTGTCTCTATTGTGTTCTCTATTGTATATACAGCTATTGTGTATTCAGCCAACAGCAGACTCAAGTGTGTATGTGTGTAATATAGAGCGAGAGAGATGTGTAAAAAAATGAAAACAGCACAAAAATATAGAAAAAAAATGGACTTTTTTTGCCAATGGCATGGCCACGCATTGGGTGATAAAGTCCGCTTTTTTCAATTTTTTTTTTTGCTGTTTTTCCTTTTTTTATCTATTGTAAGGAACCATCTGGATTGCTGGTTGGGAAAAGTTTTGCACATAAATTTAGGTAATTTTTGGTTGCTGTTCAATTTTTCACTATACATATAATGTATGTTTGGGTCGAGGAGATCTAGGGTGGAGGCGGAGTCTCAGGGGGTGGAGGCTGGGCAGAGTCTCAGGGGGGCCCAAAATTTTGGCAGTAAGGGGCCCCGAAATTCCTAGTGGCAGCCTGCGTGAGGGGCTGAGAAAACTGTCCACATCGTAAAGACTGTTCCCTACCTCTGGCGGATTGGACTTGTGCCCCTCTCGGCCGTACGCCTTGATTGTCCACCGATTCCTGACCTATGCCGCTAGCGTTTTGTGAGGGGAATGATTTGCCTACTTCCGTGACTATGGCCTTCTGGAACTGCTGCATTTTGGCTGACCTCTCCACCTCAGAATGAGAGACATAAAGTTCTCCTTGTAGCGTGGGTCTAACAGTGTTGCCAACCAGTACTGATTGTCGGCCAAGATGTTCTGAACGCGAGGGTCACGAGCCAGGCAGCTTACCATAAAGTCAGCCATGTGCGCCAGACTCTTAACAGCCAACACTTCAGTATCCAGACCAACACGATGACTGAACATGCTGTCCTCCTCCTCATCTCCCCTGTCCTCTGGCCAGCCACGCTGAAATCGAGGGTATGACTGGTGTGCATGTCATATCCTCAATTTGGCCAGAGAGTTGCTCCATGTCTTCATCCTCCTCCTCCTCATCATAGTTCTCCACTGCACGTTGTGATGAGATGAGGCTGGGCTGTGTTTTTATCACCCACACCCACTACTGTTTCTTGCTCCAAGTCATCGCGCTCCGCCTGCAATGCATCCTCTTTGTTTTTCAGCAGAGACCGTTTTTAGAACGCAGAGTAGTGGTATGGTGATGCTAATAATGGCGTCATCGCCGCTCACCATCTTGGTGGAGTCCTCAAAGTTTGGAGGACGGTACATAGGTCGGACATCCATCTCCACTCCTTAGGTGTTATGTGTGGAGTTTGACCCATTTCCCGACGGCTTAGGTGATGCAGGTAGTCAACAACTGCCCTCTTCTGCTCACATATCCTGACCAACATGTGCAGAGTTGAATTCCAACGCGTGGGGACATCACACACCAGTGTGTGGGCCGGAAGACGCAAACGGCGCTAAAAGCCGGCAAGGCCGGCTGAAGCAGCAGGTGACTTGCGAAAATGTGCAGACAGACGGCGAACTTTTACCAGCAGTTCAGACAGCTCTGGGTATGACTTTAGAAACCTCTGAACCACCAGGTTGAGCACATGGGCCACGCATGGAACATGCGTCAGCTGGCCTCGCCTCAAAGCTGCCACCAGGTTCAGAAGGACCAGGGAGTCCACGGACAAGGATCTGGCAGGGATGTCAGCGTTAGGACCCTCCGGACCTCGGGGCTGCCGAGAAGTGGCCGGAGGGCAGGCATACATTGGCCAATGAGTGTACCAAGAGCCCCGACTTTTAATAAAAAAAGTGAGTACTGAGTTTTTTCGAAAAAACTGATGTTTTTTAATTTTTTTCTCAAACCATTATTGCTTGTCAGCACACACTTATTGGTTAGACTGAGTGCAGCAGTGATTTTTTTGTTACATATTGATCCAGCAACAACAGCTTTGCACCTTTCGCACAGTGTAACGAGTGCTTTGCAGTTTTTTTTGATATATACTAGATTAAGTGGGTGCTGGCTCCACCCAGCTGCAGATTGCACCCCCACCGACCCCAGGTGCTCAGGGATCAGGATGAGGTCAGAAGGACCAGGGAGTCCACGGACAAGGATCTGGCAGGGATGTCAGCGTTAGGACCCTCCGGACCCCGGGGCCGCGAGAAGTGGCCAGAGGGCAGGCATACATTGGCCAATGAGTGTACCAAGAGCCCCGGCTTTTAATAAAAAAAGTGAGTACTGAGTTTTTTAGAAAAACGGATGTTTTTTAATTCTTTTCTCAAACCATTATTGCTTGTCAGCACACACTTATTGGTTAGACTGAGTGCAGCAGTGATTTTTTTGTTACATATTGATCCAGCAACACAGCTTTGCACCTTTCGCACAGTGTAACGAGTGCTTTGCATTTTTTTTTATATCTATCTATCTATCTATCTATCTATCTATCTATCTATCCTATTTTTGTATACTATATATCTATCTTTCTGGCCATCTTTTCTGAAATTTTATTGCATTGAAATGTCCTTGCTAAAATCTTTGATCCCAGTGCTTTGCATATGGTGTCCAATGTTTTATCGCTCCCATACACTTGCTTTGGTGGATTCTCAGCAAAATCCGCAGCCGAGGAAGACTCACAGATATGCATGTCACTATTGTTTAACATCAAAGCGAGTGTTTTATTGAATTACAGTCGCCAAATTTTTTCAGCAGATGAGAGCGCTCCATTAGACTATCATTAGAGGACTAGGATTCAAGTGCGTAGCAGTCAGGCTAATCTATGTAACCCCTTTCTCACCACTGATTGACAACTTCCTGTGTCCATTGTACATTGTTAGTAAGCTGCTAATCAGGAGTGTAGGTGAGGTTGTACACAGCTTAGCATTATGACTAGTGATTAGAGATGAGCAAACTTTCCTTGGACATGTTCGCCAATTTTAATTTCAACACGAACATGGCAGATTTTGTTTGGGTTGTGAAACCTGAGCAATTTCCAAAACAATCGACAATCCAAAACCTGTTTGGGAAAGAAGTTTGAAATTTAAAATGGACCTAAAACTTTCACTGATTGTCGGGGCCAAAAGTCTCGCTGGAAGACCCATTAACCTTACTGTTAGGAGTGTTCCCACTATCAAGGTTTTACTGGCTTGTATCAAGCTGTAGAATTTTTGCGAGCTTTAAATTAATTTTTTAAGCTTCCTGGACTTTGCAGGTGTTTTGACACCTGCAGGGAATACATTTTGGAAACAGTGCCAAGTGTGGCATCGGTTGTGAAAAGCAGAAAGCTTACAATGTCCTCCAAACAACAGTTTAAAAGGTGCTTATTATTTTTTTGGAACTTTTTTTATATACATTTTTTTATTTATTATGTTTTTTATTATTATATTTTTTTTTGGGGGGGAGCAAACTTTTATTATTGCAGAGGGTCAGCAACAGTTATGTGATAGCAATTCATATAAAAATAGCATATTGACCATGCTAAGCTTCACAAACATGGTGCTATAGGTCTGTTCACACTCATGAAACACCATGCTATGGATATTGCTTCTTGACAATGGGCAACCGCTATTTCATTTTATTCCATACGTTTACAATACAGATTTTTGTCATGTGCAGAAGTATGTTGTAAGTATAATTCATATTGTTCTGGTCCTTGCATTGCTGCCCACTAGTCTTATTCAGCATTTCAGAAGAATTGGTGAATGTTGACCTGAATAAATGTATTTGTTTTCATTATTTCTCCTCCAAATATGCCAAGCTTCAATAATCACTTCACCTAAACCGCAACCCAGGTGTTACCTAGTGACATGGGGAATTAGATTTGTGAGTGACGTTACTTCTGCAGCCAACCCCATGAAGGGATTAATGAGGAGCTTAGCAGTGCAGTCAGCTAACTACACTCTGCTACAGTTGCTGTTTGCTGCCATGTTCATGCAGTATGCAGTTTGGTGATGGATCCCCCACAAGACATGCTTAATATAGAGGAGGTTATCTTCCTCACTGCCCCAGGGGCAGAGGGCGCTTCAGCTACACAAAAACTGGAGCGGCCTGAGGATATGTGACCTGGAGCTCCACTGCACTACCTACTTTGGGCCTCATCTACAGTGAGGTGCAGAGACCCATAGGCTCTTATGCCAGTGGAGGTCCGAGGAGCTCACAGTCAGGAGGTGACCCTTTCCCAATGCCATCCGGGAGCACCAGATGTTAGACTGCAAAAGATTTCAGTATGTCTGGCTATACTCCACCTGCACCCAGTGTGCAGCCACTGGATTACCAATTCCACCAGGACCACCAGCATTATGAAGAGAACGAGGAAGAGAAGGAGATAGAAAAGGTAAAAGCCCCTGTTTCCCAGCCGTATGTATCACCCTTGCCAAAGGCTTTCAACTGGGAGAATGCCTTGTGGGGACCCCTACCCCCTCCAAGCAACTATAGGGTATGGCATGAACCACTCCATCTTTTTATGTTGATTGTAAAAAATTGACAATATTCCAAGTTTGAATTATTCTATCTATTCTATAATTTTCCCTATTCCGGTATTCGTCTTGAATATTGAATCTAATAAAGTCGAGAGGAAACTCGAATAGTTTTCTTGAAGATTTCCTGATAAACTATTCGAGTTCCCCATTGATTTGGATTAGGTTCAGTATTCGAATAGAAAAAAAGTGTTTGGTTACAATAATCCAAACCTGAACATTTCACTATTTGTTCATCACTAATTATGACTTTGCTATATGTACAACGGTTGCAACAGGGATTCTATCAAAAAGTACAACAAGCAGCCCAGTAAGTGATACATCATTGAAATTGGAACCTTTTGCCCTATATTATACTGTTCTCAGATTACAAAAAGCAAAAACCTATACCTGCGGACTCTTTTCCATTACATTTTTGTGAATATATTTTTTTGCAAAACACCATTGGCGCCAAGGGACACATAAAAAATGAAGTAGTTATCATCAGCAACCATTATGTTAATGTAACGGAGTGGGTAGCCCTGACTGTATTATTATTGAAATGGACACTGAAGTAGACATTACACAGTCCGATGCTGCCCCCTTGTGGACAAGTGCTGAAATTTCTGCAGAAATAATCACACAGACTGCTGATCCCCTCCCACAACAGCCTTGTGCTCAGGAACAAAAAGTGCGGGAAACAGAGAAGGGACAGAGCTTGACCAGGACAGACCTGCCTGTGGGTTCTTCTTGAGAGAGGGCTTCCTTGCAACACCTCTCTGGAAAGATCACGCCGCGGAAGCTGTTGCGACAACCTTCAGGCTGCAGAATATTGTCACCAGGAGCCTAACCGGACTGCAGAGCATTACACTCCTAGAGCAGATGCAGAATAAATTATCTTCAGGGAGGTCGGCAGGGTCCCGCAGGGTCCCAGTGTCCTCCCAGCGTCGCAGCTATCTGCTGACAGGACGTCACATGACCGCCAATCATGTGACTGTGACGTCACAGCAGGCCCTGTCAGCAGATAGCTGCGACACCGGGAGTCCCGGTGTCACACATCCACGCACGCACACATCCACACACGCTCACATCCACTCATACTCACATCCACGCACGCATACATTCACGCACGCTCACATCCACGCACGCTCACATCCACGCACGCACACATTCACACACGCTCACATTCACACACGCTCACATCCACGCACACTCACACCCATCCATCCATGAATCCATCCATCCATACATACATACATTCACACATACACACACATACATACATACACACACATACATACATACACACATACATACATACACACACATACACACATATACACACACATACACACACACATACATACATACACACATACATAAATACATGCATACATATGCACAAACATACACACACATACACACACACACACATACATACACACATACATATATACACATACATACATACACATACATACACACATACATACACACATACATACATACACACATACATACATACATACACACACATACATAACACATACACACATACATACACACATACATACACACACATACACACACATACATACACACACAAACACACACCACATACACACATACATACACACATACATACTCACATACACACACATACATAAATACATACACACATACATACATACACACCCATCCATTCATGCACTCCTCGGAGTGCAGGGGTTAAAAATAACAAAGCAGGTCACCTCACCTCTCCTCTGTTCTACAGGACCTGGCATGATGTCATAATCACATGACAGCCATTAACCAGTAACCGGCAGTGTAATTACTGCCGGTTACTAGGTAACCGGCTGTGATGTGAATATGACATCACGCGAAGTCCTGGCAGCACATCGCAGGAGACGCTGGAGAGACCGGACTCCGGGAGCATACGGGACGTGCAGGAGCGAGGACAGGTGAGAAGAATGGAGGAGGAGGAGGAGGAGAGGGGGAGCAGAGGAGAGACACAGGGGAGCACATAGGAGGACGGGGGAGCAGAGGGGAACGCTGCGAGGGGCATACTGTGAGGGGGGGGCCGCAAAACTGTGAGGGGGGGCTGTATACCTACAATGGAGCCTGTATATATGCTGGAGGAGCCTGTATAACTACGGTACGGGGAGAGCCTGTATTACGGGATATGCACTGCATCCCCCCGCTGATGGACGGGAGGATGCAGTGCATATCATGAATAGCAAATGAGCGGCACCACGTGACCTCCCGCTCTGATTTCAGCCTCCCCAGCCACCTCCAGCCCTCGATATCGGCCCCCACCTGCCAGCTGCCAGTAGTTTGGCAGCTTTTGGAGCCCTTGAGGGTGTTTTCAATGTGTTTTTTGTAGCCTGCCATTGATTTCAATGGGGTTCGAGTTGTTCGTTGAAGAACATTCGACGAACAAATCACTAATTCGACGAATCGAATCGAATTAGAACACTAGGGGGGTGGCTCATCTCTAGTCAATACTAGTGTTTTGTAACCCACCTTCTTCATATGACGCTATTCGGAAAGGTGAGCCAAAACTGGTATTTGGTAGAAAGACATATCCTCATATGTCGCATAGTGCAAGTAAATAAAAGTATGTAAAGTGCTATGGAATTAATAGCGTTATGTAAATGAATAAATATTATTATATTATTATTATAAAAGTGTAGCTAGAATATTCCAAAAACATCCTGAGTATCCTTAAAGTTATTAACCCCAATCGATGTGTACACAAACTCCAAAGTTGTGAATGATGTGCGCAAGCATTACATGGAATATGCTCAGGAACTGAGCATCATCCATACAGTACAGGTTTCTGTTTGCATCCAGTATATCACAAAAGTGAGTACACCCCGCAAATTTTTGTAAATACTTTATGCTTTCATGGGACAACACCGTAGATATGACACTTTGATACAATGTAATGTAGTCATTGTACAGCTTGTATAATAGTGTAATTTTGGTGTGACCCTTCACGGATTACCCTCCTTCTCTAGATCCAACATGGTCCAGGTACGCTATATGGTGCCTGCCTCTGTGTATTTCTTGTTTACCTACCTATAAATGTTTCTTTTATAGTACCATATGTTCTTAGTATGCCATATAAAACCTTTTTCTATGTATATCTTACATACATACCCTCTGACTTTCAAATTACCTGAACATGGAGAGAGGTAAGTATGTGTGTGTATGTGTACGTGTGCGTGTTCATGGGTGGATGCATGGGTGCGTGCATGGGCGCATGGGTGCGTGCATGGGTGCAAAGATGGATGGGTGCGTGGATGGATAGGTGCATGGTGCGTGCATGGATGGATGGACGCATGGGTGCGTGGATGGATGGGCGCATGGGTGCGTGCATGGGCGCATGGGTGTGCGCATGGGTGCGTGCATGGGAGCATGGGTGCGTGCATGGGAGCATGGGTGCAAAGATGGATGGGTGTGTGGATGGATAGGCGCATGGATGCGTGCATGGATGGATGAGCGCATGGGTGCGTGGATGGATGGGCGCATGGGTGCGTGCATGGATGCACAGTCATGAAGCACGGTACGGCAGATAATTGCCATACAGTGCACCATGACTGACCCCAGTGACTACAACAAAGGATCAAGTGTCCTCTTGTTGTAGTCTCTGGGGTCAGAGTCATGGTGCACGGTACGGCAGATAATTGCCATACAGTACTTCATGACTGTGACTCCAGAGACTACAACAAGGGATCAAGTGTCCTCTTGTTGTATTCACTGGGGTCAGTCATGGTGCACTGTATGGCAATGATCTGCCGTACCAGGCACCATGACTCTGACCCAGAGACTACAACAAGAGGACGCTTGATCCCTTGTTGTAGTCTCTGGGGTCACAGTCATGAAGCACGCTGCAGTCCATTTTTCATTTATGGACATATATATATATACACATAGATATACATATGTATATACATAGATAAATATAGAGATAGATCGATAGATAGATAGATAGATGTAGAGATAGATAGATAGATAGATAGATAGATAGATAGATAGATGTAGAGATAGATAGATAGATAGATAGATAGATAGATAGATAGATAGATAGATAGATAGATGTAGAGATAGATATAGATAGATGTAGAGATAGATAGATAAAGTTTTAAAGAGTTGTTATTTAGAAATGAATAAATATGAGATGGATGTATTAATAAACAATGCATATAATAAAATGGTTTGTTGATGAATATGTCAATAATTGTGAGGAATAATTGTTATTTTACAAACATCCATAACATTTAATCTTCTGTTTATTCTAGGATATATGGATTATTGTTGATTTATCACTGTTGAAATCAGTAGTGGTCTGGTCCCTATAACAGCTGCTGCTCCGGCCGATGATGTCACGGAATACTGTGGTTTCAGGCCCCTCCCTCTTGTGCTATGACATCACACACTTTAGATAAGAAGCTGCAGGACACACATTCCATTCTAGAGCTGTAGGTTAGTGGAGAGAGAGGTAAGTCCATTCTATGTCCCTCCTGTTGTGTCTTTAAATCTCCTCTATCATCTATTTCTCATTATTATAATACAAGCTGGTGTAAAGCAAAGTAGTGAAACCCTGAGATTAGGTGGCAGCTATTTTTCCAACAGTAAAGAGATTAATCCCGTCACATCCTTTATATATCAATACATAAATGACATTGAGTTATTACTTCTCCATCACATTTTATTGCTTTCTGACTCTCTTGCTCATCAGCTCCCTAATATTAGTGTTAATTTAGAGAATCTGCCCCAGATTTTGTCTCTTGCCATCCTACCCCGGGTATCTGGAGAGAGATATCTTCTCCTGGGGGAAGGAGAATGTATTGTGGGGAGGAAGGAAAACTCATGATCACTCCAAGATCTAAAGCAAGAAGAGAACCAGGATGACGGAGGCACAATTGTCCCCCCCCCCCCGCCCATTGTGGACAGGTTGAGGAGCTGAACTAGCAAATTAGCTAAATAAATAAGCCTACATAATGGATGGAATAGTTAATGAAACAATTAATTCTATTCATATTCTTAATAAGAAGGTTGCTCAGGTTAGGAGGGTAAAATCCTTCAGGGGTCTGTGTATGGTCTCATACTGTATACCGGGGGCTGTGTATGGGGGTCATTGTATATAGGGGACTGTGTATGGTCTCATACTGTATACCGGGGGCTGTGTATGGGGGTCATTGTATATAGGGGACTGTGTATGGTCTCATACTGTATACCGGGGGCTGTGTATGGGGGTCATTGTATATAGGGGGCTGTGTATGGGCTCATACTGTATATAGGGGGCTGTGTATGGTTGTCATTGCATATAGGGGGCTTTGTATGGGCTCATACTGTATATAGGGGGCTGTGTACTGGGGTCATATTGTATATAGGGAGCTGTGTATGGTTGTCACTGTATACAGGGGGCTGTGTATGGACTTATACTGTATATAGGGGGTTGTGTATGGTCTCATACTGTATATTGGGGGCTGTGTATGGGGGGTCATTGTATATAGGGGTCTGTGTATGGGCTCATACTGTATATAGGGGGCTGTGTATGGTCTCAAACTGTATATAGGGGGCTGTGTATGGGGTCATTGTATATAGGGGTCTGTGTATGGGCTCATACTGTATATAGGGGGCTGTGTATGGTTGTCATTGCATATAGGGGTCTGTGTATGGGCTCATACTGTATATAGGGGGCTGTGTATGGTCTCAAACTGTATATAGGGGGCTGTGTATGGGGTCATTGTATATAGGGGTCTGTGTATGGGCTCATACTGTATATAGGGGGCTGTGTATGGTCTCAAACTGTATATAGGGGGCTGTGTTTGGTCTCATACTGTATACCGGGGACTGTGTATGGGGTCATTGCATATAGGGGTCTGTGTATGGGCTCATACTGTATATAGGGGGCTGTGTAAGGTTATCATATTGTATATAGGGAGCTGTGAAGGGTCTTATAATGTATATAGGTGGCTGTGAATGGTCTCATATTGTATATAGGGGGCTGTGAATGGTCTCACTGTATATAGGAAGCTATGTTTGGGTTCATACTGTATATAGGAGGCTGTGTAAGGTTATCATATTGTATATAGGGAGCTCTCTGTCACTCAACCAAGGAGGAGGGCAGAGCCAGCAGAGAGGGAGGCGGCGCAGAGACATAGAAGGGGGAGGAATACACACGGAGCAGACTGGAGGATTGTGTCTGCAGTGAAGACCACTCATAAGATCCCACCCATTAGACTAGTTCACTAAGTTCTTTAATGTCTTTTTTAAAGCTTACAGGGGGGCTAGAAACATGGGGGACCCCTCCCCTGAATGCAGCAGACATGCTGCATTTAGTTTGCCACGCAGCAGGGGGGTGGACAGGTCCTCTTTACATGAGCAATAATTTCAGATTAATATTAATTGTATTATGTTAATACTAATGTTGAGCAGAATTAATTTCCGCCTATTGGTTTGGCTTCCACAATAGTCATGGTTGTTCATCCAAACATCCATAACATTTAATCTTCTGTGTATTCTGGGATATATGAATTATTGTTGATTTATCACTGTATCAATCAGTAAAACTATTACAGAATGACATTTTGTGGCAATTATCACATTGTGGCACCTTGCATAAGGTTTCAGAGGTCAAGGTGGAAAATGAGACTTCATTCATCTATATGGTAATGAATTGGTGGCATGGCTTGGTCTGGTCCCTATAACAGCTGCTGCTCCGGCCGATGATGTCACAGAATATTGTGGTTTCTGGCCCCTCCCTCTTGTGCTATGACATCACACACTTTATATAAGGAGTTGCAGGATAAAACATTCCATTCTAGAGCTGTAGGTTAGTGGAGAGAGAGGTGAGTCCATTCTATGTCCCTCCTGTTGTGTCTTTAAATCTCCTCTATCATCTATTTCTCATTATTATAATACAAGCTGGTGTAAAGCAAAGTAGTGAAACCCTGAGATTAGGTGGCAGCTATTTTTCCAACAGTAAAGAGATTAATCCCGTCACATCCTTTATATATCAATACATAAATGACATTGAGTTATTACTTCTCCATCACATTTTATTGCTTTCTGACTCTCTTGCTCATCAGCTCCCTAATATTAGTGTTAATTTAGAGAATCTGCCCCAGATTTTGTCTCTTGCGATCCTACCCCTGGTATCTGGAGAGAGATATCTACTCCTGGGGGAAGGAGAATGTATTGTGGGGAGGAAGGAAAACTCATGATCACTCCAAGATCTAAAGTAAGAAGAGAACCAGGATGACGGAGGCACAATTGTCCCCCCCCCCCGCCCATTGTGGACAGGTTGAGGAGCTGAACTAGCAAATTAGCTAAATAAATAAGCCTACACAATGGATGGAATAGTTAATGAAACAATAAGTTCTATTCATGTTCTTAATGAGGAGGGTGCTCAGGTTAGGAAGGTAAAGTCCTTCAGAACACAATGGATCTTAACCACCTGTTAGAAACTGAAGGTGAAACTTGCGCTGTTAGGCTGCGTTCACATGCGGCGTAATTGCCGCTTTTTTTGGCGCAGGCGTTTGTCCAGTGTTTTGCAGCCGCGCTATTTAGCGCAGGTAAAATAACCGCACTGTGTTTTTTTACAGCTGCATTTTTTCCCCAGGAGCGCAGAGGGAAGTGATTTCACACGGGGGCAGGAATAATCCTGTTCCTGTGTGACATCCTGTGTGTACATACACTGCGAAAGTGAACTAAAAGAAAGCAATGTGTATTAAAAATAAATTACTTATGTCTCCACCAAGTGACCTGGGATGCGAGGCGTCCACATCCGATCGCTGCAGGACCTTAATCAGCTGATAGGGTTGCCGCCAGTCAGCTTGTGTCACTTAAAGGGAACCTGACCAAAAAGGCGTTCCTTCCTGCTTCTCCCCGCCACCTGCTTGTTAATTATTCACGCCCCGATGGGCGTGCTAAACAGCAGAGAGCCTGTGCACGTCATCAAAGGGGCGGTAAAGCCACTATGACGAAAATCGCATCATATCCGGCTTTACCACGTCAGTACACCCATTACTGTGCCAAGAAAACACCTCGCGCATGAGCAATCGGCATCACGAGGTCGGCAGTACACCATAATGGGTGTACTGATGTGGGTAAAGCCAGATATGACACGATTTTCGTCATAGCAGCTCTATTGCCCCTATGATGATGCGCACAGTCTCTCTGCTGTTTAGCACGCCCATTGGGGCATGAATAATTAACAAGCAAGGGGCAGGGAGAAGCAGGAAGGAACGCCTTTTGCGGCTTCTCAAATGCTGAGAAGCCGCAGATCCGAAGGTATAAAAACAACTTTTAGAAAGTTTGCAATATCGCTATACAGACACAAAGGGATGGCTAAAAAAGTATTAGCATGGTGCAGGGACAGGTATAAAGAGGCTGGGGGCTCATTTTTCGGGGTCAGGTTCCCTTTAACAGCATCAGCTGAGGAGTTTAAACCACCCGCCAAAACTGTTGAGCTGATGTGTCACATGATATCATCAGCTGTTTGTGACAGCATACTGTTTGGTTTTGGCGGGCGTTTAAAAAACCAAATCAGCTGATGTTGCACATCACGATTATCTGATGATGTCACGTGACACATCAGCGCGTTGGTTTTGGCCAATCACATCTCTAAGCCCCTTGCTGCGATCGCACGTCTTCTCCTCGGGTCCCGGGACAATTGTCGGACGGGTGAATATTACATTTTTTAGTTTTAATAGTTTTTGTTTATTTTTATTTTGTACACAGTGTATAAAGATACTACGAAAGCGCAACTCCAGGCACGACATGTCACAAAGGTGGAGGAATACAGGATTCTCCCCCCTCCCTCTGCCATGTGACATCACTTCTCCCTGCGCCTGCATTACAGGAGCTGGAAAAGGAATTGTCTGAACGACAATGCGTATACCAGCTCCTTATAACGGCGCCTATGGGAGAAAGCGCGAGCATATTTGCCCAAAGAATTACCATGGTCATTCTATTTACGTGCGCGCTTTCTCCTGTAAAAGCGCAGGCGAAAAAAGCGCAGCGCCTGAATGGCAAAAGGGAATTTCCATTCACTTTACCGGCAAAAGTAGATGTGCTTTTACAGGAAAAGCGTGCGTAAAAAAGCATCTAAATTACGCTGTGTCTGAACGCAGCCTTATAGACGAGGAATGGTGTTTCGGGATAGAAGATGCACAGGATTCTGTTAACACAGATAAGGTAAAGGAGCTGCAACAAGAAGCTAGAAATGCATCTAAGGGGGATGGCAACCCTTCTCCTAGAAGGGTCTATCGGAGTTTGGTTACACAATATTCTATCAACGGTGCTAAAGCCCATAGTGGTGGTGATAGGACTGATTAATACAATCTTGATTGCCTGGAAATTATTAATGTGATGTATCTCTTATTGCAGTGAATGACTTACACGTTGGGACCATATGAAGTATGACATGACAGCTACAGAGGCGACTACCCAGCTTTACGGAAGACACTTTCAGGTTTTTGACAGTTTGGTGGAGGATATTATCTCTGAAAATAGGGTCCCACATCTGCACCCCAACAGCTTGAGCAGCACTCAGGTGGGGTCAATGCTCCGAGACAAATGGGATTAGGGGCCCAAATTCTCACTTTGTCACTGACAATGCAATGAATTCAGCTCCCAGAATTACTCCAGAGTGCCCCTTGTGGTGGGATGCAGGTCTGGACACCTGTCATCATGCGATTAGATAGGTAACAATCTATGTGTGTGTGTGTGTATACTTTAGAAAAGATGGAGTGAATGCTTAAATCAAGGGTCTCATACTTGACTCTGTATATGGGCCTCGTTGTACGGGTCATGGTACACACTGCAAGCATAGGACGGATGACAACGCTACAGAGTGACCGTCTGTGTGCAAAGCTCGACTACCCATCTCTCCTGAAGACCCTTCAGCTTTTTGAGAGTTGGGTGGAGGACATCATCTCTGAAAATAGGGTCCCACAGCTGCACCCCAACAGTTTGAGCAGCACTCAATGTTACCACGAGGGTAGAGACCCCTGGCAACGGGGGGGGTAATGCCCCGGCAACGGGGGGAGGGGCCCAATCCCTCACTTTGTCACTGACAATGCAATGGAATGTATTTGGCCTGAGGATTACTCGTGAGTGCTCCTTGTGGTGGGATGCAGGTCTGGACAGCTGTTGTCATCCGATTAATTCTTATCTAGCAGGGGGACAACAGAGGGACATTAGGGGGACAACAGGGGGACAACAGGGGTACAACAGGGGGACAGCAGGGGGACAACAGGGGGAAAGCAGGGGGACAGCAGGGGACAACAGGGGGACAACAGGGGGACAGCAGGGGGACAGCAGAGTCCAGAGTGCTCCTTGTGGTGGGATGCAGGTCTGGACCCCTGTCATCATGCGATTAGATAGATAACAATTAATCTATGCGTTTTTATACTTTAGAAAAGATGGAGTGAATGCTTAAATCAAGGGTCTCAAACTTGACTCTGTATATGGGGCTCATTGTACGGGTCATGGTACACACTGCAAGCATAGGACGGATGACAACGCTACAGAGTGACCGTCTGTGTGCGAAGCTCGACTACCCATCTCTCCTGAAGACCCTTCAGCTTTTTGAGAGTTGGGTGGAGGACATCATCTCTGAAAATAGGGTCCCACAGCTGCACCCCAACAGTTTGAGCAGCACTCAATGTTACCACGAGGGTAGAGACCCCTGGCAACGGGGGGGTAATGCCCCGGCAACGGGGGGAGGGGCCCAATCCCTCACTTTGTCACTGACAATGCAATGGAATGTATTTGGCCTGAGGATTACTCGTGAGTGCTCCTTGTGGTGGGATGCAGGTCTGGACAGCTGTTGTCATCCGATTAATTCTTATCTAGCAGGGGGACAACAGAGGGAAAATAGGGGGACAACAGGGGGACAACAGGGGTACAACAGGGGGACAGCAGGGGACAACAGGGGACAGCAGGGGGACAGCAGGGGACAACAGGGGGACAACAGGGGGACAGCAGGGGACAACGAGATGACAGGAGGCAGAGAAGAGGGGGAACGAGGTGACAGGAGACCAAATAGATCCTGCAAAATGTCGGAATTGGATGCCTCTTTGGCATCTGATTGCAGGGATGAGTTTGAATCCGATGCTGTCCGATTTTCATCGGACAGCATCGGAGTTAACAAAAACGCAATGTGAAACTAGCCTTAGATATGGAATCAGAACCGAGCTTACTACAGACATAAGACAGCAGAACCAAGCTTACTACAGAGATATGGAAGCAGAACCAAGCTTAATACAGAGATATGGATCAGAACCAAGCTGACTACAGATATATGGAAGCAGAAACGAGATTACTACAGAGATATGGATCATAATCAAGCTTACTACAGAGATATGGAGCAGAAACGAGATTACTACAGAGATATGGAGCAGAACCAAGCTTAACACAGAGATATGGAGCAGAACCGAGCTTACTACAGAGATATGAAGCAGAACCGAGCTTACTACAGAGATATGGAGCAGAACCGAGCTTACTACAGAGATATGGAGCAGAACAGAGATTACTACAGAGATATGGAGCAGAACTGAGCTTACTACAGAGATATGGAGCAGAACTGAGCTTACTACAGAGATATGGAGCAGAACCGAGTTTACTACAGAGATATGGAGCAGAACAGAGATTACTACAGAGATATGGGAGCAGAACCGAGATTACTACAGAGATATGGAGCAGAAGCGAGATTACTACAGAGATATGGAGCAGAACCGAGATTACTACAGAGATATGGGAGCAGAACCGAGATTACTACAGAGATATGGAGCAGAAGCGAGATTACTACAGAGATATGGAGCAGAACAGAGATTACTACAGAGATATGGAGCAGAACCGAGATTACTACAGAGATATGGGAGCAGAACCGAGATTACTACAGAGATATGGAGCAGAACCGAGATTACTACAGAGATATGGAGCAGAACCGAGATTACTACAGAGATATGGAGCAGAACCGAGATTACTACAGAGATATGGAGCAGAACCGAGATTACTACAGAGATATGGAGCAGAACCGAGATTACTACAGAGATATGGGAGCAGAACCGAGATTACTACAGAGATATGGAGCAGAAGCGAGATTACTACAGAGATATGGAGCAGAACCGAGCTTACTACAGAGATATGGAGCAGAACTGAACTTACTACAGAGATATGGAGCAGAACTGAGGGCTGTCTCGGGAGTCATATCATGATAGGCAGGAACATAGATAGCTAGTTGACAATGTGTGATAATGACATCAACAAAAGAATGAGATACTGTGTATATGGGTCTCATCTCAATTATAGGCATGTGTGAGATACTTTACATTTTTTATACCGGTAGTTACATTTCATCTCATCCATAATAGCACTAACACCTATAGTGCTGTGTTGGGTAAGAGAGAATTTTTTTTTCATTGTAACATTAACACATGTCTATAATAATTCCATCATTTTGGTACTATATAGTTTTACATCCTGTATATAATGCGTTATACCGGTAATTGAATTTCCTCAAGACCATGACAATGGTTTCATAGTTTTGGGGAAAAAGGTGAGAGATGGCCGGCTATTAAGGGGTGGAGGAGGCCGGATTTTTTTTTTAAATAACTGTTTTTCAGCTTATAGCTGTAATCCCCGGTGTTGCCCAGGATAGTAACTAACTGTCCTTAGCTATAACAAAATAGAATAGGTTAACAAAGTCTTGCTTCTCTCTGCTGAGATACACAGGCTTAAAGTGTAATACTGGGGGCTGTGTGTGGGCTCCTGGTGCAATACAAGGGCTACGTGCTGTTTCTCTCATTGCAGTGAATGATTTACAGATTGGGACCATATGAAGTATGACAGGACAGCTACAGAGGCGACTACCCAGCTTTACGGAAGACACTTTCAGGTTTTTGACAGTTTGGTGGAGGATATTATCTCTGAAAATAGGGTCCCACATCTGCACCCCAACAGCTTGAGCAGCACTCAGGTGGAGTCAATGCTCCGAGACAAATGGGGTTAGGGGCCCAAATTCTCACTTTGTCACTGACAATGCAATGAATTCAGCTCCCAGAATTACTCCAGAGTGCTCCTTGTGGTGGGATGCAGGTCTGCACACCTGTCATCATGCGATTAGATAGGTAACAATCTATGTGTGTGTGTGTATACTTTAGAAAAGATGGAGTGAATGCTTAAATCAAGGGTCTCATACTTGACTCTGTATATGGGCCTCATTGTACGGGTCATGGTACACACTGCAAGCATAGGCCGGATGACAACGCTACAGAGTGACCGTCTGTGTGCGAAGCTCGACTACCCATCTCTCCTGAAGACCCTTCAGCTTTTTGAGAGTTGGGTGGAGGACATCATCTCTGAAAATAGGGTCCCACAGCTGCACCCCAACAGTTTGAGCAGCACTCAATGTTACGAGGGTAGAGACCCCTGGCAACGGGGGGGGTAATGCCCCGGCAACGGGGGGAGGGGCCCAATCCCTCACTTTGTCACTGACAATGCAATGGAATGTATTCGGCCTGAGGATTACTCGTGAGTGCTCCTTGTGGTGGGATGCAGGTCTGGACAGCTGTTGTCATCCGATTAATTCTTATCTAGCAGGGGGACAACAGAGGGACAATAGGGGGACAACAGGGGTACAACAGGGGGACAGCAGGGGGACAGCAGGGGACAACAGGGGGACAACAGGGGGAAAGCAGGGGGACAGCAGGGGACAACAGGGGGACAACAGGGAGACAGCAGGGGGACAGCAGAGTCCAGAGTGCTCCTTGTGGTGGGATGCAGGTCTGGACACCTGTCATCATGCGATTAGATAGATAACAATTAATCTATGCGTGTGCATACTTTAGAAAAGATGGAGTGAATGCTTAAATCAAGGGTCTCATACTTGACTCTGTATATGGGCCTCATTGTACGGGTCATGGTACACACTGCAAGCATAGGACGGATGACAACGCTACAGAGTGACCGTCTGTGTGCGAAGCTCGACTACCCATCTCTCCTGAAGACCCTTCAGCTGTTTGAGAGTTGGGTGGAGGACATCATCTCTGAAAATAGGGTAACACAGCTGCACCCCAACAGTTTGAGCAGCACTCTAATGTTACGAGGGTAATGCCCTGGCAACTGGGGGGAGGGGCCCAATCCCTCACTTTGTCACTGATAATGCAATGGAATATATTTGGCCTGAGGATTGCTCGTGAGTGCTCCTTGTGGTGGGATGCAGGTCAGCACAGCTGTTGTCATCCGATTAATTCTTATCTATCTAAACTATTGGTGGCACGGTGGCTCAGTGGTTACCACTCAGGGGCAGGCTGGCACATTTCAGCCTGGTGGGCAATCACAAGGCAGTGGACCCCAAGTGCCAGCGGCTCATCTTTGTCCTGTTTTTTTCTGGCCACAGTATTAAAGCAGCAGAGGTAAAACGCTTTAAAAACAGGCTGTAAGGCTGGTTTTACATTGCGTTTTAGTTAAATCCGATGTTGTCCGATGAAAATCGGACAGCATCGGATCCGAATCAGCCCCCATGTTATCCAATGGGGATCGGATTGGATTTGGCATAATTGCCATCCGATTTGCGTCCTATCCGATTCTGTCCAATTTTTTGCAGGAGCAAAAATTGTAGACTTTTGCGATTTTGGCTCCTGAAAAAAATCGGACAGATTATGATCGGAAGCAAATCGGATGGCAATTATGCCAAATCCGATCTGATCCGATGACTTTAACATGGGGCCCTATGGAGCAGGGTCCGAAGAAACATCTGATATCTCCTCAGACCCGATTCTAGTGTGCTGAGCATGCTCAGTACATGCTCAATACACTAAAACTATTGTGTGCCGCCTAATTTAACCCCTTCCCGACACATAGCACTGGAAATCCAGTGCGTTCCCAACCGATGGCACAGCGTCTGTGCCATCAGGGGAATACTCCCCTGCAGCTCCTGTGAGACGGGTCACTCAGATGTCACAGTTGCTGGTGCTCTGTGACAACCTGTAGTTGACCCCACAAGGGGTGGATTAACCCCTTGTGCCCAGGACCACTCCAGTCGGCAGGGTAAAACAGAAACTGCCGATTGGAGCGAATCAGAGCGATTCATCCCTCCAGATCTGATTGGAGCTCTACAATCAGATTTGGAGGGGCGGATCAGAAGGTGCCCTCCCCCCCCTCAGCCCCCTCCCTCCTAATCTTATCTCTCTGCCGGCGGGCTGCACGCGCTCATGCGCCCGCCGGTCAGCTTCTACAGCATCCCCCTTTCTGCCTAATCTACCCCCCCTGTCTAGCCCCGCACCTCTGGGCCCTGTTTGTCCCCCTCACCTATCCTGGCAGCTGCCGGTGCACCCGCCCGTCGGCCTCCTCTGCAGCACCAGTGTGGCCCCTCCTCCTCTCCCAGGCTCCTCCTTCTCCTCTTCAGTGGGTAAGTATGAATGAATGAATGAATGGATGGATGGGTGAATGGATGGTGCATGAACGAGTGTATGCATGCATGGATGGATGCATGCATGCATGCATGAATGGATAGGTGCATGCATGGGTGGGTGGATTGATGGATGGTGCATGGATGGGTGCATGCATGCATGGATGGGTGCAGGCATGGGTGGATGGATGGGTGCATGCATGGGTGGATGGATATGTGCGTGGATTGATGTGTGCATGCGTGGATGTCAGTGTGCGTGGATGTGCATGTGTGGATGTGTGCATGTGTGGATGTCAGCGTGCGTGGATGTGTGCGTGGATGTGCGTGTGTGGATGAGTGCGTGGATGTGTGTGCGTGGATGTGTGCGTAGATGTGTGTGTGGATGTCAGTGTGCGTGGATGTGTGCATGTGTGGATGTGTGGGTGGATGTCCGTGGATGTGTGCGTGCATGGATGTCAGCGTACATGGATGTCAGTGTGCGTAGATGTGTGCGTGCGTGGATGTGTGCGTGCGTGGATGTCAGCGTGCGTGGATGTCAGCGTGCGTGGATGTGCGTGCGTGGATGATGGGTGCATGGGTGGATGGATGGGTGAAACTAGGGATCAAGTGTCCTATTGTTGTAGTCTCTGGGATCATAGTCATGGTGCACTCTATGAGAGATCATTGTCATACAGTGCACCATAACTCTGACCCCAGAGACAGTAGGAAGAGGACACTTGATCCCTTGCTGCAGTCTCTGGATTGAGCAGAGGCGATCGAGCGTCGTGGGACCTGCGTTGTGGACTACGTCGGAGGCGATCGAGCGTCGTGGGACCATCGTTGTGGACTACGTCAGATCTTTATAATCAAGATGGAGTCCGAATTTTGTTTGTGTTTTTTTTTTTCAAAGTTGCCCTTGTGCTGGTGGCAATGATGGTAGCACACAGGAGCTCTCCATACGCGACATGGTGTCCGCTAACAAGTTAAATGGAAAATTAACTCCAATTGTTAGCAGACACCATGTCGCGTATGGAGAGCCCCTGTGTGCCTAAACAATGAAGCTCCCTCACAAGTGACCCCATTTTGGAAACTAGACCCCCCAAGGAACGTATCTAGATGCATAGTGAGCATTTTTAACCCCCAAGTGCTTCACAAATTGATCCATGAATTGATCTAGTTTCCAAAATGGGGTCACTTGTGGGGTAGCTTTAATGTTTAGGCACACATGGGCTCTCCATACGTGACATTGTGTCCGCTAATAATTCTAATTGTTGGGTATGGAGCTCCCCCACATGTGACCCCATTTTGGAAACTATACCCCTCAAGGAACGTATCTAGATGCATAGTGAGCACTTTGAACCCCCAGGTGCTTCACAAATTGATCCGTAAAAAGGAAAAAGTACCTAGATAAGTTCCTTGGGGGTCTAGTTTCCAAAATGGGGTCACTTGTGGGGGAGCTCCAATGTTTAAGCACACAAGGGCTCTCCAAACGCAACATGGTGTCCGCTAACAATTTGAGCTGATTTTCAATTCAAATTTTGAGCGGACACCATGTCGCGTTTGGAGAGCCCCAGTGTGCTTAAACATTGGAGCTCCCCCACAATTGACCCCATTTTGGACACTAGACCCCCCAGGGAACTTATCTAGATGGGTGGTGAGCATATTGAACCCCCAGGTGCTTTACAAATTAATCCGTAAAAATGAAAAAAAACATTTTTGTGGTAAAAAATGTACTTTTTCATTTTTATGGATCAATTTGTGAAGCACCTGGGGGTTCAAAGTGCTATCTATGCATCTAGATAAGTTCCTTGGAGGTCTAGTTTCCAAAATGGAGTCACTTGTGGGGGAGCTCCAAAGTTTAGGCACATAGGGGCTCTCCAAACGCGACATGGTGCCCGCTAACAATTTGAATGGAAAATCAGCTCAAATTGTTAGTGGACACCATGTCGCGTTTGGAGAGCCCCTGTGTGCCTAAACTTTGGAACTCCCCAGAAGTGACCCCATTTTGGAAACTAGAGCCCCTAGGGAACTTATCTAGATGGGTGGTGAGTATTTTGAACCCCCAGGTACTTCACAAATTCATCCGTAAAAATTAAAAAGTACTTTTTTTTCACAAAAATTTTCTTTTAGCCTAATTTTTTTTTTTTCCTATGGGGAACAGGACAAAATGGATCCCATTTTGTGTCACATAACTCTCTGGTTTAGCAGAATAAAAATTCATAATTTGTAAATTGCAAAATTTTCAAATTTTTGCCAAATTTTTGATTTTTTCACAAATAGATGCAAAAATTATTGACCTAAATTTGCCACTAAGGCCCCTTTCACATCAGAGTTTTTCGCTGATCGCGGCAGATACGGTGGATTCACCACATCTGCCGCCTAACCGTCACACTTTGAGTTCACCTGCGGCAAGCCCCATGCAATGTCTATGGGGCTTGTGGTAAGTGTGTGGCAGGTGCGGCAAGTGCAGTTTCGGCACTTGTGGCAGTTGCGGCCGTGAAAAAAACGCGGTAAGCAGTGTTTTTTTGCGGCCACAGCTGTCGCAAGTGCTGAAACCGCAACTATACCGCACCTGCCACAAGCCCCATAGACATTGCATGGGGCTTGCTGCAAGTGTTGCAGCAAGTGCAGCCGTTCGGTGGAAAATGCGGCAGATGCGGTTTTATGACCGCAAATGCCACATTTTCAAAAAACGCTGATGTGGAAGGGGCCTAAAATGAAACCCAATATGTCACGAAAAAACAATCTCAGAATCACTGGGATCCATTGAAGCGTTCCAGAGATATTACCTCGTAAAGAGACACTAGTCAGAATTGACGAAAATGCCACGATCATTACGATGCTGAAGTTGGTTTCTTATTCGGCAGTTTCTTATTCGGCTATTTTTTATTTTCTGATTTTTACAGGTTTTTCAATAAAAAGAAAACATTCTAAGTATATAATACAATGCAATCATGTGCCTTGTTGTGAATACACTTAAAAACGGATACAAAAATTAGAAGACTGGCACAAAAATGGGCATCAAAGTGGACACAGAGGTAAGGTGTTGAAGGGGTTAAATGGCTTTGGGCCACTGATCTAACACCTGATTTACATACCTAGTGATGCCCCACATCAACTTCATGTCACCCCAGCCTGGCCCAAATGGGTTCTGGGCATCAAAACTGGCAAAGTGGGCAGAGACCCAATTTTCACAGATTTGAATAAGTATCAGCTGTTTGCTGTTTGCTCAATCAGTGGCCCAAAGCCATTTAACCCCTTACCTCAGTGCCCACTTTGATGCCCATTTTTGTGCCAGTCTTCTAATTTTTGTATCCGTTTTTACGTGTATTCACAACAGGGCACATGACTGCTTAGTATTATATACTTAGAACGTTTTCTTTTTATTATAAAAATCAGAAAATAAAAAATAGCCGAATAAGAAACCGCCGAATGAGAAACCAACTTCAGCATCGTATGGTCGTTAGGGTCAAAATAAGCTCGGTCATGAAGGGGTTAAGAGGCTCCTCTGTCCTCCACTCATTACCTGTAGTACTGGCACCTGTTTGAACTTGTTATCAGTATAGAAGACACCTGTCGACAACCTCACACAGTCACACTCCAAACTCCACTATGGTGAAGACCAAAGAGCTGTCGAAGGGAGACAGCTCTTTTTAGGTGGGAGAACTTCCACAATTGGTGGCTGACTGAATACTTTTTTCCCCACTGTAATTGTCTTTCATAGTTGTCAACAACCTACTTTGTTTGCTGGAACTGCAGGTTTCTGTTCCCCAATGTATTTCAGGGTAGTTGAAGTCCCCCATAATAATGACTTCTCCCTGAGTCGCTGCTTCATCTATTTGCTTTATGAGGATATTCTCCTCCACTTCCATTATTGTTGGGGACTTATAACAAACCCCTATCAGTAATTTATTATTTTTTCCCCCTCCCTTATCTCCACCCACAGGGACTCTACATTTCCATTAGATTCACCTATATTATCACACAGGATGGGTTTTAAGGATGATTTTATGTATAAACATACACCTCCCCCTCGCTTATTTGTACGGTCATCCTTGAACAGACTATAGCCCTGTAAATTAACAGCCCAGTCATTACTATCATCCAGCCATGTCTCTGATATCCCATCCATATCGTCATTTGTTTTACAATATTAATTCTAATTCCTCCATCTTGTTGGTGAGTCTTCTGGCATTAATGTACCAGCACTTTTTGTATTTCTCTGTACCTCTGTTCCTTCTTAGTATATTCACTGTTCTAACCCCTGCCCCCATGTCACCCCCAACTACATTACTTATGCCATTACTTGTTATTACTTAGTAAAATCTCAATAATATTGTAACAAACTAATTTTTTCAATTTCACTGGTATAAGTATATCTCATCTACTGTATATGTAAACCATTCCAGCAAAAATTTGCACTCCAAAAGTCAAATGGGTCTTCTTTTCTTTTGCGCACACACCATCTGCCAAAAGAGTAGAATATGTCCACATATTGGGTATTGTTGTATTTGGCAGAAATTAGACAACTTATTGATTTTCCTATAATTACTCCCTTAAAAATAAAATATTAGGGACCAATGCTGCATTTTAATTGCAAAAATACAATTTATCATTTTTTCTATTGCTTTAGTTCATTAAAAGTAACTATACGTTTAAAACACTTCTTTCTTATTTCATTTGAATACTGCACTGAGCAAGTTTTCCTTTTTAAAGGTGGGTTGTGTGAAACTTTCAATGACTTAGTCCATCAAAGGCACTTGAGGAGTGAATCAAGTCTTAAAAAAATTGGTTTATGAAAGTTTCTTGAAAAGTTTATAAATATGTATAAAATGTAGAAATCTGATAAGGCTGCCTTCACACTGCAGCCGTTTTGATTTGTTTGGATCTGTGACAAACAGGATTCCCACCATTCAGTTTTCGGCTCCATTGTTTTTCAATAGGGATGGAAAACACTTCCGTGGGCGTTTTGCAGAAGATCCTTGTAGATCCGTGACAAAACATAGTTTCCACAGAGACCAAAAACGTACCTTGCTACGTATTTGGTCTCTGTAAAAAGTAATGTGATGCCCGTGCATCCACACGGATCTGCGGCACCACGTGAAATATTATAACGAGTGCATATGAGCATGGACAGCCACGAACAGTGCGGATCCCAGGGGATCATCCGTGCCTCCGGGCTATGACGCATGAACTGCGCATGCGCATTTTGTGCGCATGACGTAGTTGTTAATGACATGCCCCGATGGAGGTGTGTCATTATGGATCCTAAGGATCCATGAAAACAGCGTAAACAGGTGCTGCTTGCAGCATCTAGTTTGTCTGTATGTAGGAATCCATGGGTATACAGGGTTTTCCTGTATACCCATGGATTGCAAAAGTGTCAGTCTGAATGAAGCCTAAGTATGGACTCTGCACAAGTCAAATTTATATTCTAAGGGCCGCTTCACACTGCGGCGTGATCCGGTCCGGTTCTGTCTGGGAGGACCCTGACAGCCGTGGACCAGATCTGCACACAGGACTGGGGGGCTAATATGCCCTCCGGTCCGGTGTGCAGCGCATGCAGTTCCCTCTGCTGATAAGTCAGGACCGCGGGCGCCGCGGTCCTGACCTGTCAGTGGCTGCGCCGGCATAATAGACCCCCAGTCCTGTGTGCAGATCCGATCCGCGGTTGTCAGGGTCCTCCCGGACAGAACCGGACCGGATCACGCCGCAGTGTGAAGCGGCCCTAACCCCTTCACAACCAATGATGTATATGTACATCATAGGTCGCCTCCACAGTTTGATGCGAGCTCTCGCTGTGAGCTCGCATCCTCCCCCCAATATCTCAAAAGATGACATAAGCTGAGTAGCACCATTGAAAATAAAACTATGAAAACAATTTTAAAAAATACACACATCTGGCATTGCCACATTCAGAAATAAAAAAAATAAAATTAATTAACTGCGTAAGTAAACTGCATAACAAAAATAAGGTCTGGGAGCTTGCTATCAACCTTATGGAGACAGAGAAGAAGGTGAGAAGATTGTAAGCCACTTCCCTCCTCTCAGATATATGCAAATTTGCACTTCACTAAGGAAGTTGAGAAACTCCCGTACCACATTTAAGCAGCTTCCTCAAAGTCATAATCGCTTTCCTACAAGCTTTTAATATAACTAAGGAATTTGTGCCAGATCAGAACCCCAAACTACAGACGCTGCGTTTCAGGGTACCTGCCCCTCATCAGTGTAGTGTGTGGGATATTCTGATCTGGCTGAGTGAGTGGGCTAAGACAAGGTCTGGGAACTTGCTATCAACCTTATGGAGACAGCGAAGTAGGTGAGGAGATTGTAAGCCACTTCCCTCCTCTCAGATATATGCATATATGCACTTCACTAAGGAAGTTGAGAAACTCCCGTACCACATTTAAGCAGCTTCCTCAAAGTCATAATCGCTTTTCTACAAGCTTTTTATATAACTAAGGCGGCCGTCACACGGTGAGATATCCTTAGCGATATTGTAAGCGATCACGTGCACGCGCAATCGCTTACAATATCGCTCACATCGCTGGTGAGATGTCACACAGACAGACTCACCAGCGATGCGGAGCCGCGATCTCGCTCGTTACTATGGTACACATCGGGTAACTAGGCGCCGCGCGTCGCTTAGTTACCCGACGTGTACCATAGTTACCATCTCCCAGCATAGGCGCGGTCGCTGGGAGATGGATCATCGTGGTGTCATACACCACGATGATGCAGATCGTTGCATCGTTCATCGCTAGATCTGAGAACCGGAGCTCAGATCAGCGATGTCACGATCAAGCGATTTCACATCGTGAATCGCTTGTTTACATGCAACGATTTCTTGCCCGATATCGCTTAAGCGATCAAAAAGGAGATCGCTTAAACAATATCGGGCAAGATATCGTTCCGTGTGACGGCCCCCTAAGGGATTTGTGCCAGATCAGAACCCCAAACTACAGCCGCTGCGTTTCGGGGTACCTGCCCCTCATCAGTGTAGTGTGTGGGATATTCTGATCTGGCTGAGTGAGTGGGCTAAGACAAGGTCTGGGAACTTGCTATCAACCTTATGGAGACAGCGAAGTAGGTGAGGAGATTGTAAGCCACTTCCCTCCTCTCAGATATATGCAAATTTGCACTTCACCAAGGAAGTTGAGAAACTCCCGTACCACATTTAAGCAGCTTCCTCAAAGTCATAATCGCTTTCCTACAAGCTTTTAATATAACTAAGTGATTTGTGCCAGATCAGAACCCCAAACTGCAGCCGCTGCGTTTCGGGGTACCTGCCCCTCATCAGTGTAGTGTGTGGGATATTCTGATCTGGCTGAGTGAGTGGGCTAAGACAAGGTCTGGGAACTTGCTATCAACCTTACGGAGACAGTGAAGAAGGTGAGGAGATTGTAAGCCACTTCCCTCCTCTCAGATATATGCATATATGCAAACTTGCACTTCACCAAAGAAGTTGAGAAACTCCCGTACCACATTTAATCAGCTTCCTCAAAGTCGTAATCGCTTTCCTACAAGCTTTTAATATAACTAAGGCGGACGTCACACGGAACGATTTCTTGCCCGATATCGTTTAAGCGATCTCCTTTTTGATCGCTTAAGCGATATCGGGCAAGATATCGTTGCATGTAATCAAGCGATTTACGATGTTAAATCGCTTGATCGTGACATCGCTGATCTGAGGTTCGGTTCTCAGATCTAGCGATGAATGATGCCACGATCTGCTTCATCGTGGTGTATAACACCACGATGAACGATCTCCCAGCGCAGAGTCTATGCTGGGAGATGGTAACTATGGTACACGTCGGGTAACTAAGCGACGCGCGGCCCTAGTTACCCGATGTGTACCATAGTAACGAGCGAGATCGCAGCTCCGCATCGCTGGTGAGTCTGTCTGTGTGACATCTCGCCAGCGATGTGAGCGATATTGTAAGCGATTGCGCGTGCACGTGATCGCTTACAATATCGCTAAAGATATCTGTGCATGTGACGGCCCCCTAAGGGATTTGTGCCAGATCAGAACCCCAAACTACAGACGCTGCGTTTTGGGGTACCTGCCCCTCATCAGTGTAGTGTGTGGGATATTCTGATCTGGCTGAGTGAGTGGGCTAAGACAAGGTCTGGGAACTTGCTATCAACCTTATGGAGACAGCGAAGAAGGTGAGGAGATTGTAAGCCACTTCCCTCCTCTCAGATATATGCATATATGCAAATTTGCACTTCACTAAGGAAGTTGAGAAACTCCCATACCACATTTAAGCAGCTTCCTCAAAGTCATAATCACTTTCCTACAAGCTTTTAATATAACTAAGGGATTTTTGCCAGATCAGAACCCCAAACTACAGACGCTGCGTTTCGGGGTACCTGCCCCTCATCAGTGTAGTGTGTGGGATATTCTGATCTGGCTGAGTGAGTGGGCTAAGACAAGGTCTGGGAACTTGCTATCAACCTTATGGAGACAGCGAAGTAGGTGAGGAGATTGTAAGCCACTTCCCTCCTCTCAGATATATGCAAATTTGCACTTCACCAAGGAAGTTGAGAAACTCCCGTACCACATTTAAGCAGCTTCCTCAAAGTCATAATCGCTTTCCTACAAGCTTTTAATATAACTAAGGGATTTGTGCCAGATCAGAACCCCAAACTACAGACGCTGCGTTTCGGGGTACCTGCCCCTCATCAGTGTAATGTGTGGGATATTCTGATCTGGCTGAGTGAGTGGGATAAGACAAGGTCTGGGAACTTGCTATCAACCTTATGGAGACAGCGAAGTAGGTGAGGAGATTGTAAGCCACTTCCCTCCTCTCAGATATATGCAAATTTGCACTTCACTAAGGAAGTTGAGAAACTCCCGTACCACATTTAAGCAGCTTCCTCAAAGTCATAATCGCTTTCCTACAAGCTTTTAATATAACTAAGGGATTTGTGCCAGATCAGAACCCCAAACAACAGACGCTGCGTTTCGGGGTACCTGCCCCTCATCAGTGTAGTGTGTGGGATATTCTGATCTGGCTGAGTGAGTGGGCTAAGACAAGGTCTGGGAGCTTGCTATCAACCTTATGGAGACAGCGAAGTAGGTGAGGAGATTGTAAGCCACTTCCCTCCTCTCAGATATATGCAAATTTGCACTTCACCAAGGAAGTTGAGAAACTCCCGTACCACATTTAGGCAGCTTCCTCAAAGTCATAATCGCTTTCCTACAAGCTTTTAATATAACTAAGGGATTTGTGCCAGATCAGAACCCCAAACTACAGGCGCTGCGTTTCGGGGTACCTGCCCCTCATCAGTGTAGTGTGTGGGATATTCTGATCTGGCTGAGTGAGTGGGCTAAGACAAGGTCTGGGAACTTGCTATCAACCTTATGGAGACAGCGAAGTAGGTGAGGAGATTGTAAGCCACTTCCCTCCTCTCAGATATATGCATATATTAAAAGCTTGTAGGAAAGCGATTATGACTTTGAGGAGGCTGCTTAAATGTGGTACGGGAGTTTCTCAACTTCCTTAGTGAAATGCAAATTAACAAAAATAAAAAATTCTAAATGCCAAATTTACATTTGGTTGCTGCAACATTGCAATAAAATGCAATAACGGGTGATCAAAACATCACATCTACCCAAAAATGGTATCATTAGAAACATCAGCTCAAGATGCAAGAAATAAGCCGTCACACAGCCCCAGATCCCAAAATATGAGAGCACCAGGGTCATGGAATATGGCGCCAAAAGCGCAATTCTTATTCTTTAAAGGATTCTGAATTTTTTTCACCACCTAGAAAACAGTAAAAGTATACATGTTTGGTATCTGTGAACTTAAACCGACCTGAGGCATCACACCGACATGTTAGTTTTATGATAGAGTGAACATGGTGAATAAAGAACCCAATAAACAAACGTGAAATTGCACTTTTTCTTGCAATTTCACCACACTTAGAATTTTTTTTCCCATTTTCCAGTACACTATATAGTAGAATAAATGATTTCATCTGAAAGTACAACTTGCAAAAAACAAGCCATCATGTGTTTATATTGATGGAAAAATAGAAAAGTTATGGCTCTTGGAAGAAGGGGAGGTAAAAATGAAAAAGGGAAAATCGCCGGTGGGGTAAAGGGGTTGAGGAGATGTAGTGAATCTAACTTTATTTTTAGGTTTTACTTTCAGCCACAAATATTCCACACATTTTTTTGCATTGGGTTTTGATTTTCACTTTGATGCAAAATGGGATGAAGGAGCCTATATAAATAAAATCTGGAGCAGTATAATAAATAATAAATGTGCCAGGTGTCTAGCTGCAGAAAATATAAAGGTATGAGGTTTTATTATCAATCTTTTATTTTGTTTTTCATGGATAACTTTTGTATCTAGAGTAGTAAATGCAAACTGGAAACTAAGGATGTTCACCTGGGAATCAGGTGCACAGATACCATGAGGGAATCATATACAGCAGAAGAAGGAAGTGAGCTCCAGAACATTGGCATGGATAATAATAATCATTCTTCACAATAAAAGATGGAATCCAGAACAAACAAAAACATAGAATTTTCCTGACACGTTTCACCAACAATGACAACACAGTGATCATGGGAGATTTTAACTATCCACATATTTCTTGGGATATTCTGGAAAAAGTAATGGGTCCACAACATTTTAATCTTCTCTAGCTAACAATTTTAACTTTCAAAACGTAGAAGAGAGGACAAGAGGATCTGCCATCTTTTACCTAATTCTTACCAAAAGGGAGGAAAAGGTTGCCGAAGTAAAAGTGGGGATTTAGGAGGCACCAATTTTGCTATCCTAAAATGTTTGATTACAAGAGGAGGAAGACCTGCGAGGAGTCAGACTTTAAAAGTATGACTTCAGAAAGACTGATTTTAATGGTCCAATGGCTGGATGTTCTAAAGCAGTGTTCCCCAACCTTTTTTGCACCGGGGACCAGCTCTATGCAGGACCACTTTTCCAGGGCCCGGAAGGGTGGGGTTGCACAGGGGCGAGGCTTTGATCATATGGGTGGCGCTACAGAGAAGGGGTCGAGTTTAGTACCCTGTTTAGATGCGCTACATCTTATTTTTAGGGGATGTCTTATTTCTCCATCCCCTTGTAGTCCCCAATATGGTATCCCCATCATCCCCTTGCAGCCCACAATATCACCTTGCAGCAGTTCCCAATAACCCTATCATCTCCTTGCAGCAGTCCCTAATAACCCCATCATCTCCTTGCAGCAGTCCCCAATAACCCCTTCATTCCATTGCAGCAGTCCCCAATAACCCCATCATTCCCTTGCAGCAGTTCCCAATAACCTCATGATCCCCTTGCAGCAGTCCCCAATAACCCCATCATCTCCTTGCAGCAGTCCCCAATAACCCCATCATTCCCTTGCAGCAGTCCCCAATAACCCCATCATCCCCTTGCAGGAGTCCCCAATAATCCATCATCCCCTTGCAACCCCCCAATAACCCAATCATCCCCTTGCAGCGCCCAATAACCCCATCATCTCCTTGCAACCCCCCAGTAACTCCATCATCCCCTTGCAGCCCCCCAATAACCCCATCATCCCCTTGCAGCAGTCCCCAATAACCCCATCATCCCCTTGCAGCCCCCCAATAACCCCATCATCCTCTTGCAGACCACCAATAACCCCATTATGCTCTTGCCTTTCACTGGCAATTTGCTGGTTGCTGTGAAATCATGGACACATTGTTCCATTTGTACAAGGCAACAAAATAGAACAATGTGTCCATGATTTCACTGCAACCAGCAAATTGCCAGTGAAATTGCAAGCAATATTGCCATGTGTGACGGTACCTTTACACATACATACTAATGATGACCAAACACTAAAATGCTCAGGATGAGCATATCGAGATGATCGGGTGCTCGACCAGAGCACCGAGCCCAATGTTATCCTATTAGGAAACCAGAGTATTTTGCCGGCAGCACCCCGGCGCACTACCGAAAGCATAAATGTCACTTGCGATCCCGCTACCGCCGACTCCTGAAGCCCCCTGGTGCACAAGCAGTAGGCATGGGAGACAGGGGGTGATCGGATGGCACCAGCGGCCTGCAGGAGTGGAACCTGCTCATCGCCCGGTGGTGTTGGCTCGACAGCATTAAACAAAGCTTATCTGACAGCTGATTCCGGTCCTTGAACCTGATATTGATCACCTGATCGGTTTTCTGGCCAGCAAACCGATCAGATAATAATTAGTGATGAGCGAGTACTAAAATGCTCGGGTGCTCGAAGCTCAGGCCGAGCATCCCGAGATACTCGTGTACTCAGCCCGAGTACCGAGCCCAATGTTATTCTATGGGAGACACGAGTATTTTTATGAAATGACTGCCGGCAGCATGTAGAAACCCTAAAAATGTCACAAAAGTCTCAGAAGAGTGCTCAAATGACATGGCAAAACCATGGGGAAGACCCCTGGAAGCATTTCTCACTCAAAAGTCACAGCTGTGAACAATCTTGTCCGAGTTTCACGCCAATTTTATGGAGTCACCAGAAAACCTGCCAAAATGACACCAAAATGAATATTCAGGGTGGAAATGTTAAGGGCACATACCCAATAGTGAGATACAGCTGGTGTATGTTACTATTTGTGATTACATGAAAGATTTTACGTGAAAACATTGTGCGGCACTCCGATGTCCCTGAGAAGAGACGTACATGAAGCCCTGTCTTGACATATTGTGCCCATTTTGAGGAACTGGGTCTATTGTAGTATTTTCCTTTGCCAGGGCAGTCTAAAATTGGGAGGTTCACCAATGCCCCTGGATAGAGACGTGCAGGAGGGCCTGTAAACCTGAAGAGGGTGTATTGGAGTATAGCCCTTTGGCAGGGCAGCCAAAAATTGGGAGGCTCCACAATGTCCCTGGATAGAGACATGCATGAAGGCCTGTAAACCTGAAGTGGTGTATTGGAGTATAGCCCTTTGGCAGGGCAGCCAAAAATTGGGAGGCTCCACATTGTCCCTGGATAGAGACATGCATGAAGGCCTGTAAACCTGAAGTGGGTGTATTGGAGTATAGCCCTTTGGCAGGGCAGCCAAAAATGGGGAGGCTCTACATTGTCCCTAGATAGAGACGTGCAGTAGGGCCTGTAAACCTGAAGTGGGTGTATTGGAGTATAGCCCTTTGGCAGGGCAGCCAAAAATTGGGAGCTTCAACAATGACCCATGCATACAGACATGCAGGAGGGCCTGTAAACCTGAAGTGGGTGTATTGTAGTATAGCCCTTTGGCAGGGCAGCCAAAAATTGTGAGGCTCCACATTGTCCCATGATAGAGACGTGCAGGAGGGCCTGTAAACCAGAAGTGGGTGTATTGTAGTATAGCCCTTTGGCAGGGCAGCCAAAAATTGGGAGGCTCCATATTGTCCCATGATAGAGACGTGCAGGAGGGCCTGTAAACCTGAAGTGGGTGTATTGTAGTATAGCCCTTTGGCAGGGCAGCCAAAAATTGGGAGGCTCCACATTGTCCCATGATAGAGACGTGCAGGAGGGCCTGTAAACCTGAAGTGGGTGTATTGGAGTATAGCCCTTTGGCAGGGCAGCCAAAAATTGGGAGGCTCGACATTGTCCCATGATAGAGACGTGCAGGAGGGCCTGTAAACCTGAAGTGGGTGTATTGTAGTATAGCCCTTTGGCAGGGCAGCCAAAAATTGGGAGCTTCAACAATGACCCATGCATACAGACATGCAGGAGGGCCTGTAAACCTGAAGTGGGTGTATTGTAGTATAGCCCATTGGCAGGGCAGCCAAAAATTGGGAGGTTCAACAATGACCCATGCATACAGACATGCAGTAGGGCCTGTAAACCTCAAGTGGGTGTATTGTAGTATAGCCCTTTGGCAGGGCAGCCAAAAATTGGGAGGCTCCACATTGTCCCTGGATAGAGACGTGCATGAGGGCCTCAAAACATTTTTCCCATTGAAAAGGAGCGAGTCTCCTGTCGTTGTAATGCCCATTCTAAAAGAATGGGCGAAAAAATTTACCACTGGGGGTATACCTGAAACAACAGCCTAACTATTGTAACGGTCATCATGGTGGCACATGAGGAGAAGGAGGAGCAGTCCAGCGATTAGCCAAAGTCCAGAAGTGTGTACCCATGGGTGAGTGGAGGTACATGGCAAATTCCCATAACAAAATTTAAATTCAGTTGTCATTTGTTGGTGGTGTGGTGAAGTCTGGCCCAATCCAACCCTTGTTCATCTTGATCAGAGTCAGCCTGTCAGCATTTTCAGTTGACAGGCGGGTGCGTTTATCAGTAATGATTCCACCTGCGGCACTGAAAACACGCTCTGACAAAACGCTAGCGGCAGGGCAGGCCAGGACTTCCAAGGCATAGAGAGCCAATTCATGCCATGTGTCCAGCTTGGAGACCCAATAATTGTAAGGCACAGAGGAATCTTGCAGTACAGTTGTTCGATCTGCAAGGTACTCCTTCAGCATCTGGCCAAACTTAGCATTTCTTGTGGCACTACCCCGCACCTCAGGGGCTTTGGTACGTGA
>JARQOC010001659.1:0-37034 GCA_033576535.1 Allobates femoralis
ATGACCAGCTAAGGGAAGTAAAAGAAACCCTTCAACTTTTGATACTTGAAAGAGTCCCCGTTCCCCATTACCACCTGGAAGAATTTGAAGTACATGATTGCCTCAAGGGCCAAAGAGTGCCAGTGGAGCAGACTTTTCCCTTACCCAAGGGAAAGGAAGCCTGCATATTGAAAGGCTTTCCTGACAGAACCCAGGAAATGGGAGCATGTCATTTTTTCCCAAAGGTCCCCAAAGAAGCTCAGATTCAATGAACTCCTGTAGTTGGCAGATTACCATGGAAGCAGGTACAGATTGAACATTATGCAGACGATTGAAGCAAGAAATGTCAACTTGGAAACCTTTAAAAATGACCCAATGGGAAATCAAGAGACATGCTGCTTTCTTGTGAGCTACAAAGCGATGAAAAGTTACTTTAAACGATTTGCCTTATGTTAAAAGCCCCGAGGGAACCCAGATCCAGCATGAACCTTTGGGTTCTTGAGATTTTAAGGCCCAAAGGGAAGCGGGGGCGGATGGTAATCCATGGATGACCCAATGAGCCCCTTGACAAAGGGGAAATTCCGCTGCTAGACATTGAACCATGGAAAGGTGAACGATTGAATAATAATGACTTTGCAAGCTTTGAAGGCCAAGATGGAAGCACATCTGATAGTAAACCGTCATGCCTGACGCTCTTGAAGTGAAAGGAAACTGGTAGGCTTGACGGATTAATGAACTATAATCATTTACATCCAATGGGACCCATGGGACCATTGAAAACCATGTGTGCACTGAACAGGACTCTAATAAAAGATTTTTTTACTGGCCATGGAGAGAACCAATGGGAATCAAGAGGCAGCATTAACCATTTGCATGCCATTGACACTGTAAAAGGCAAGACTAAAGCTTGAAACTATGAAGACTCTTTCACTCTCAAGGACCATGGCTCATGAATTTGGAACCCAAAGGCTTAACAAAGAACATTACAAAGGACTTTAAAGAGACTATCAAAGTACCCCAAAGGCAGCATACGTGGCCCCATGAAACCATGGTTACCATTGATTCCCATGGAGCCTGGACGGCTTGGAAACTTCATTGTGAATTCCATGGCCTCAAGAACTTCAAGTCCATGACGCATTATACCGCAAAGGTGACAGGAAAATGTATTAAACACTTTTAATTGCCATTTCAAAGTCCACATGGAAGCCAAATTCTGCACCATTTAACGTGAAGCGCACAGACTTGAGCTAAAGACTTGTCAGTGATGGACCAGGACCAGGGAACAAGCGTTGACTTTGAACAGTGCTGATGAGCTTGAGTAATCACTGCTTTACTGATTAACAAGCCAATGGAACACAGTACACATTGATACCATTGCCTTGAAAGCTAAGGTGAAGCCTGTGCTATGGGCTCATGAAGCCATGGAAGTCCGATGGGGCCAGGAGTCAGCGCATTGTTCCAGAGGCTGAAGATAGAAGCATGATGCTTAGATTAAAGACCTTCAAAAGTCCCGATGAAGAGTGTCAGAATGTCAACATTGCAGCCACGACTTTGAAAGTGAGAGCCTTGCAGCTAATAAATGAAGCTTAGGGCCAATGGGAGCCATGGCCATGATTCAGGCGGGGTGAGAGCCATTGCTGTATAAAGACTTTCATAGCCAAAATCCCATGGGAACAATGTGCATTGCCCTTTCATGCCAAGCTTGAGAAGCATGGAACATTGCAGATGATGATGAACTTTAAAACCCTGAAGCTATGGGACCATGTGATGCCTGAAGGAGCTGGAAGCATGAACCATGGTGATAACGAGTCCATGTGCTTTAATGCCAAGGGGTTAGAAGCCTTACGTTATAAGCCTTTATATTAGCAATAAAAGTCCAGAGGGAGCGCAGTCGCATGAAACCCATGGCATGCCTTGACAGACTTAGGCAAGAGAGAGCCTTGGTACTAATGGGTACTCATGATTAATCCAATGGGGACCATGGCATTGACCATTGTGACTAAAGTTAAAGGAAGTGAAGGTGACGATGAAACACATATTTTAAATGCTCAAAAGTCGGGAAGGCAAGAGAGCTAGATTAAATGCTTGCTAGATCTTAATAAACAGGGAGTGGCAGGCATTGGACCCTTACTCCCATGAATCATAGGAGCCTGGTCAGTGACTTGAACTGAGTTAGAGAGACCATTGATGATAAAACTTTTGCAATGTAAGCTATAAAAGCCAATGGTAACCAATGAGCCAGACAGTAAGATGCATGGATGCTGCATCTTAGCTACAGTGAGACCTGGCAGGCTGGGAGTATAGAGACCCAATGGAAGTCATGGGTGACCATGGGATCCTGCTGCTTGCTTTACAAGGGCTGAAGAGAAGCCATTGATTAATAAACGATTATTGTACATAAATCCACAGATGGGAAGAGCATGTCAGCGCCATTGTAAACCCATTGTGCAGCCTGAACTCTACAAGCAGAGCTTGGTCAGGGGTGGGAGACCTCATGAGCAATGGTCATGGGCTGTCTGCACAGCGAAGCATGGATTAAAGATTGATATAAGAACAGTAGCTTAAAGCCCCGAGGCAGCGTAGAGTTGTACGGTGGCTGCCCTGAAGACTTGAAGACAGAGCTAGGGCGGGTAGAGAGACCATGAATAATACATGGCTTATTACAGGCAAGGCTGTAGAGAGACATTGCTAAACTTATCAAGTTGCAACCCAGAGCCCAGTTAGGCCATGAACCATGGTTGCTTGACTTGCAGCATGAGGCCGTACGTTGAGACTATAGACCCAATGAAGTCCAGGGCCAATGTAAGGTCCTTTCTGACTTTGAGCAGGCTTAGAGACATACTTTAAAAGTTTTCATGAGTATCACCAAGGAGCATCAGCGCTTACTTGAGCCGTTTTAAGCAATGACTGGAGGAACCCAGGAGCAGGAGACCATATGCTTTGACTTTGAAGCAAGGGTAGGAGAACGATGAATCAAGTTTTACAATGAGCATAAGCCCAAGGAAGCGCGTAGAGAGAAACCTTGTCATTACTTCATCTAACAAGATGGAGCCTCATCGCGAGACCTCCTTGAAGACCTTGAGCTAAGCAGTGAGACCTTGGTCATGGGTGGATGGACCCTTGAACCCAAGGAAGTCTTGGGTATCAATGGAGCCATGCTGCATTGACTTTTAATGAAAGGCTTAAGAAAGCCATGATGTAATTAAACTGCACATGTATGTAACAAGTGCCACGTTTTGCATGCCCTTGACAGACTCTTGAAGCTAAGCAGTGAGAGCCTTGGTCACGGGCTGGATGGGAGACCTCATGAGAGACCCAATGGGAATCTCAATGGGAGACCATGGCTGCATTGACTTTTTTTTTCAAAAATCTTTATTTTTGACAGGCCAAAGTGCTGGTAAGAGTAGAAGCCATTGACTGTAATTAAAACTGACTTTTACTAATGTATGCCTATACAAAGGTCCCACAGATGGGAAGCCAGCATGTCAGCAGCCATTGTAAACCATTGTGCATGCCCTTGACAGACTCTTGAAGCTAAGCAGTGAGAGCCTTGGTCACGGCTGGATGGGAGACCTCATGAGAGACCACAATGGAAATCTCTATGGGTGACTCAATGGGAGTCCATGGCTGCATTGACTTTTGACAGGCCAAAGGGCTGGTAAGAGTAGAAGCATTGACTGTAATTAAAACTGACTTTTATAATGTATGCCTATACAAAAGTCCACAGATGGGAAGCCAGCATGTCAGCAGCCATTGTAAACCCATTGTGCATGCCCTTGACAGACTCTTGAAGCTAAGCAGTGAGAGCCTTGGTCACGGGCTGGATGAGAGACCCAATGGAAGTCCTATGGGTGACTCAATGGGAGTCAATGGCTGCATTGACTTTTGACAGGCCAAAGGGCTGGTAAGAGTAGAAGCCATTGACTGTAATTAAAACTGACTTTTACTAATGTATGCCTATACAAAAGTCCCACAGATGGGAAGCCAGCATGTCAGCAGCCTTTGTAAACCCATTGTGCATGCCCTTGACAGACTCTTGAAGCTAAGCAGTGAGAGCCTTGGTCACGGGCTGGATGGGAACCTCATGAGAGACCCAATGGGAATCTCAATGGGAGACCATGGCTGCATTGACTTTTGACATTTTTGGCCAAAGGGCTGGTAAGAGTAGAAGCCATTGACATGTAATTAAAACTGACTTTACTAATGTATGCCTATACAAAAGTTCCACAGATGGGAAGCCAGCATGTCAGCAGCCATTGTAAACCCATTGTGCATGCCCCTGACAGACTCTGGAAGCTAAACAGTGAGAGCCTTGGTCACGGGCTGGATGGGAGACCTCATGAGAGACCTAATAGTAGTTCTATGGGTGATTCAATGGGAGTCCATGGTGCATTGACTTTTGACAGGCCAAAGGGCTGGTAAGAGTAGAAGCCATTGACTGTAATTAAAACTGACTTTTACTAATGTATGCCTATACAAAGTCCCACAGATGGGAAGCCAGCATGTCAGCAGCCATTGTAAACCCATTGTGCATGCCCTTGACAGACTCTTGAAGCTAAGCAGTGAGAGCTGTGGTCACGGGCTGGATGGCAGACCTCATGAGAGACCCAATGGGATCTCAATGGGACCATGGCTGCATTGACTTTTGACAGGCCAAAGGGCTGTAAAAGTAGAAGCCATTGACTGTAATTAAAACTGACTTTTTCTAATGTATGCCTATACAAAAGTCCCACAGATGGGCAGCCAGCATGTCAGCAGCCATTGTAAACCCATTGTGTATGCCCTTGACAGACTCTTGAAGCTAAGCAGTGAGAGCCTTGGTCACGGGCTGGATGGAGACCTCATAAGACCAATGGAAGTTATGGACCCAATGGGAATCTAAATGGGAGACCATGGCTGCATTGACTTTTGACAGGCCAAATGGCTGGTAAGAGTAGAAGCCATTGACTGTAATTAAAACTGACTTTTACTAATGTATGCCTATACAAAAGTCCAACAGATGGGAAGCCAGCATTACAGCACCCTTTGTAAACCCATTGTGCATGCCCTTGACAGACTCTGGAAGCTAAGCAGTGAGAGCCTTGGTCACGGGCTGGATGGGAACCTCATGAGAGACCAATGTGAGGGGTCATGAGCTGCATTGACTTTTGACAGGCCAAAGGGCTGGTAAGAGTAGAAGCCATTGACTGTAATTAAAACTGACTTTTACTAATGTATGCCTATACAAACGTCCCACAGATGGGATGCCAGCAGTTAGCAGCATTGTAAACCCATTGTGCATGCCTTGACAGACTCTTGAAGCTAAGCAGTGAGAGCTTGGTCACGGGCTGAATGGAGACCTCATGAGAGACCCAGGATCACATGGGTGAACCAATGGGAGTCCATGGCTGCATTGACTTTTGACAGGCCAAAGGGCTGGTAAGAGTAGAAGCCATTGACTGTCATTAAAACTGACTTTTACTAATGTAAGCCTATACAAAAGTCCCACAGATGGGAAGCCAGCATGTCAGCAGCGATTGTAAACCCATTGTGCATGCCCTTGACAGACTCTTGAAGCTAAGCATTGAGAGCCTTGGTCACGGGCTAGATGGGATGAGACGCTCTATGAGAGACCCAATGGGAATCCAATGGGAGACCATGGCTGCATTGCATTTGACAGGCCAAAGGGCTGGTAAGAGTAGAAACCATTGACTGTAATTAAACTGACTTTTACTAATGTATGCCTATACAAAAGTCCCGCAGATGGGAAGCCATTATGTCACGCAGCCATTTGTAAACCCATTGTGCATGCCCTTGACAGACTCTTAAGCTAAGCAGTGAGAGCCTTGGTCACAGGCTGGATGGGAGACCCATGAGAGACCCAATGGGAGACCATGGGTGCATTGCCATTTGACAGGCCAAAGGGCTGGTAAGAGTAGAAGCCATTGACTGTAATTAAAACTGACTTTTAATAATGTATGCCTATACAAAAGTCCCACAGATGGGAAGCCAGCATGTCAGCAGCCTATTGTAAACCCATTGTGCATGCCTTGACAGACTCTTGAAGCTAAGCAGTGAGAGCCTTGGTCACGGGCTGATGGGAGACCTCATGAGAGACCCAATGGAACTCATATGGGAGACCAATGGCATGCATTGACTTTTGACAGGCCAAAGGGCTGGTAAGAGTAGAAGCCATTGACTGTAATTAAAACTGACTTTTACTAATGTAAGCCTATACAAAAGTCCCCCAGATGGGAAGCCAGCATGTCAGCAGCCATTGTAAACCCATTGTGCATGCCCTTGACAGACTCTTGAAGCTAAGCAGTGAGAGCCTTGGTCACGGGCTGGATGGTGAGACCTCTCATGGGTGACCCAATGGGAATCTCAATGGGAGTCCATGGCTGCATTGACTTTTGACAGGCCAAAGGGCTGGTAAGAGTAGAAGCCATTGACTGTAATTAAAACTGACTTTTACTAATGTATGCCTATACAAAAGTCCCACAGATGGGAAGCCAGCATGTCAGCAGCCATTGTAAACCCATTGTGCATGCCCTTGACAGACTCTTGAAGCTAAGCAGTGAGAGCCTTGGTCACGGGCTGGATGGGAGACCTCATGAGAGACCAATGGGAATCTCAATGGGAGACCATGGCTGCATTGACTTTTGACAGGCCAAAGGGCTGGTAAGAGTAGAAGCCATTGACTGTAATTAAAACTGACTTTTACTAATGTACTACCTTGATACAGGTTAGGGACTAAAATCCTAATCTCCTGTGATCTGACCAGTCACCAGACTGGTGTACGTCATACCTTGATACAGGTTAGGGCCTAAAATCCTAATCTCCTGTCACCATTACAGTCACCAGACTGTTGTAATTACTACCTTCATACAGGTTAGGGACTAAAATAATAATCTCTTGTGATCTGAACAGTCACCAGACTGGTGTACGTACTACCTTGATACACGTTAGGGACTAAAATCCTAATCTCCTGTGATCTGACCAGTCACCAGACTGGTGTACGTCATACCTTGATACAGGTTAGGGCCTAAAATCCTAATCTCCTGTCACCATTACAGTCACCAGACTGGTGTAATTACTACCTTGATTCAGGTTAGGGACTAAAATCCTAATCTCCTGTGACCATTACAGTCACCAGACTGTTGTAATTACTACCTTGATACAGGTTAGGGACTAAAATCCTAATCTCTTGTGATCTGAACAGTCACCAGACTGGTGTACGTACTACCTTGATACAGGTTAGGGACTTTTATCCTAATCTCCTGTGACCTCTTCAGTCACCAGACAGTTGTCGCAGTATACAGGCAAAATGCGCAAGGGCGTTGGCAAGGGCGTTGGCAAGGAACAAGGAAGTGGACGTGATGGTGGTGCAGGCAGAGGCCGAGGTCGTGTGCAAGCACTAATTTCGCAATAAACAAAGGGCCACATCTGCTCGCTCGCACGTCCTGTCCCAAATTCTTGGAGCCCGCAGCAGTACACCGCTGTTGAAGCAAGAGCAGTGTCAACAGGTTGTTACTTGGATAGCGGATAATGCTTCAAGTCAGATTGGCACCACCACAAACACCCTGTCTTCCACATGGTCAAGTGTCAGTAGCCGTGATACTGCACTGCACATTCCACAACCTGATCCTCCTTCCTACCACCAGGCCGAGTACACATCCACGGACATTACTGATCCCACACTAGGACACTCGGAAGAGCTGTTCACGTATCCATTCGCAGAATCTGGCCTGTCGCCACCTCCTCTTGAAGTGGGTGATGAGGAGATGGTATGTACAGATGCCCAAATATTTGAGCAGCCACGTTCTCACGAACGGAACATTGCCAAAGTGTCTCAACAAGGGGTGGACGATGATGAGACACAATTGCCAGGAAGTCAGGAGGAGGATCAGGGTGCGGAAGAGGAAGACGACGTGGTGGATGATCCAGTAGCTGACCCAACATGGCAGGAGGATATGCAGAGCGAGGCCAGCAGTGCACAGGGGGAGGGAGGCGTAGCATCCCAACAGGCAGTACGAAGCAGGGTCGTGTCCGCAGGCAGAAGGCAGGCAACCGTTCCCCGGAACAACAACACCACTCAAGGTACCAGTGCAAATGTTCGGTCTTCCCGAGTCTGGGAGTTTTTTAAGTTGGCTCCAGAAGACTCAAAAAAGGCCATTTGCCACACCTGCCATGCCAGTATCAGCAGGGGTACGAAAACTAGCAGCGTGACCACCACCAGCATGATCAGGCACATGTCAGCCAAGCACCCGACTTTGTGGGAAGTACAACAGAGTCGAGGAGCGGTGCTTGCTTATGTCACTGCTACGTCTTCGCCTGTTGTGCGTGCGAGCCAATCCCCTGTCCATGCTGGCCGCGGACAAGCCTCCGGCCCTGCACCTGAAGTTGCCCACGCACAAATTACACCACCATCAAGCACGTCCTTGTCCCAGCGCAGCGTTCAATTATCCATTCAGCAAACATTTGAACGCAGCGCAAATACACTGCCAACGCCCCACATGCCACAGTCCTGAATGATCACATTTCGCGACTCATAGCGCTAGAAATGTTGCCTTTCCGGCTGGTGGAGACGGAAGCATTCCGCGACCTGATGGCGGCTGCTGTCCCACGTTACTCGGTCCCCAGCCGCCACTATTTCTCCAGATGTGCCGTCTCCGCATTGCATAACCACGTGTCCAACAGCATCACACGTGCCCTGAACAACGCTGTTTCAGCCAAAGTCCACCTAACCACAGACACGTGGACAAGTGCTTGTGGGCAAGGCCGCTACATCTCCTTGACGGCACACTGGATTAATATTGTGGAGGCTGGGACCCAGTCTGAGCGAGGGACGGAACATGTCCTTCCCACACCAAGGATAGCAGGCCCTACCTCTGTCAGGGTTTCACCGACACTCTACAGCTCCGGAATGTCATGCTCCTCAGCCTCCTCCTCCTCCTCCTGCGCATCCTCATCCACTGTACCCTCCACACCAGTCCCAAGCTGGAAGCACTGCAGCACTGCCTCTGCAAAGCGGCAACAGGCTGTGCTGAAGCTAGTCTGCATAGGTGACAAACCCCACAATGCAGAAGAGGTGTGGACAGCTCTGAAACAGCAGGCAGATCACTGGCTCACACCTCTGAACCTAAAGCCAGGAAAGGTCGTGTGTGACAATGGCCGGAACCTGGTGGCAGCTTTGAGGCGAGGCCAGCTGACGCATGTTCCATGCGTGGCCCATGTGCTCAACCTGGTGGTTCAGAGGTTTGTAAAGTCATACCCAGAGGTGTCTGAACTGCTGGTAAAAGTTTGCCGTCTGTCTGCACATTTTCGCAAGTCACCTGCTGCTTCAGCCGGCCTTGCCGGCTTTCAGTGCCGTTTGCGTCTTCCGGCCCACAGACTGGTGTGTGATGTCCCCACGCGTTGGAATTCAACTCTGCACATGTTGGTCAGGATATGTGAGCAGAAGAGGGCAGTTGTGGACTACCTGCATCACCTAAGCCGTCGGGAAATGGGTCAAACTCCACACATAAACACCTGAGGAGTGGAGATGGATGTTGGACCTATGTACCGTCCTCCAAAACTTTGAGGACTCCACCAAGATGGTGAGCGGCGATATCGCCATTATTAGCGTCACCATACCACTACTCTGCCTTCTAAAACGGTCTCTGCTGAAAATCAAAGAGGATGCATTGCAGGCCGAGCGCGATGACTTGGAGCAAGAAACAGTAGTGGGTGTGGGTGAAAACACACAGCCCAGCCTCATCTCATCACAACGTGCAGTGGAGGACTATGACGAGGAGGAGGAGGATGAAGACATGGAGCAACTCTCTGGCCAAATTGAGGATATGACATGCACACCACTCATACCCTCGATTCAGCGTGGCTGGCCAGAGGACAGGGGAGATGAGGAGGAGGAGGAGGAGGACAGCATGTTCAGTCATCGTGTTGGTCTGGATACTGAAGTGATAGCTGTTAAGAGTCTGGCGCACATGGCTGACTTTATGGTAAGCTGCCTGGCTCGTGACCCTCGCGTTCATAACATCTTGGCCGACAATCAGTACTGGTTGGCAACACTGTTAGACCCACGCTACAAGGAGAACTTTATGTCTCTCATTCCTGAGGCGGAGAGGTCAGCCAAAATGCAGCAGTTCCACAGGGCCATAGTCACGGGAGTAGTCAAATCATTCCCCTCACAAAACGCTAGCGGCATAGGTCAGGATTCGGTGGACAACCAAGGCGTAAGGCCGAGAGGGGCACAAGTCCAATCCGCCAGAGGTAGGGGAACTGTATTTACAATGTAGGACAGTTTTCTCAGCCCCTCACGTACCACAGCCCCTGAGGTGCGGGGTAGTGCCACCAGAAATGCTAAGTTTGGGCAGATGCTGAAGGAGTACCTTGCAGATCGAACAACTGTACTGCGAGATTCCGCTGTGCCTTTCAATTATTGGGTCTCCAAGCTGGACACGTGGCATGAATTGGCTCGCTACGCCTTGGAAGTCCTGGCCTGCCCTGCCGCTAGCATTTTATCAGAGCGTGCTTTCAGTGCTGCAGGTGGAATCATCACTGATAAACGCACCCGCCTGTCAACTGAAAATGCTGACAGGCTGACTCTGATCAAGATGAACAAGGGTTGGATTGGGCCAGACTTCACCACACCACCAGCAAATGACAACTGAATTAAAATTTTGTTATGTGAATTTGCCATGTACCTCCACTCACCATGGGTACACACTTCAGGACTTTGGCTAATCGCTGGACTGCTCCTCCTTCTCCTCATGTGACACCATGATGACCGTTACAATAGTTAGGCTGTTGTTTGAGGTATACCCGCAGTGGTAAATTTTTTCGCCCATTCTTTTAGAATGGGCATTACAACGACAGGAGACCCGCTCCTTTTCAATGGGAAAAATGTTTTGAGGCCCTCCTGCACATCTCTATCCAGGGACAATGAGGAGCCTCCCAATTTTTGGCTGCCCTGGCCAAAGGGCAATACTAAAATACACCCACTTGAGGGTTACAGGCCCTACTACATGTCTGTATGCATGGGTCATTGTTGAACCTCCCAATTTATGGCTGCCCTGACCAAAGGGCTATACTACAATACACCCACTTGAGGGTTATAGGCCCTACTACATGTCTGTATGCATGGGTCATTGTTGAACCTCCCAATTTTTGGCTGCCCTGGCCAAAGGACTATACTACAATACACCCAGTTCTTGTTTACAGGCCCTCCTGCACGTCTCTATCCAGGGACAATGAGGAGCCTCCCAATTTTTGGCTGCCCTGACCAAAGGGCTATACTACAATACACCCAGTTCTTGTTTACAGGCCCTCCTGCATGTCTGTATCCAGGGGCATTGGTGAACCTCCCAATTTTGGACTGCCCTGGCAAAGGAAGATACTACAATACACCCAGTTCCTCAAAATGGGCACATTATTTCAAGACAGGGCTTCATGTTCGTCTCTTCTCAGGGTCATCGGAGTGCCGCACAATGTTTTCACGTAAAATCTTTCATGTAATCACAAAAAGTAACATACACCAGCTGTATCTCACTATTGGGTATGTGCCCTTAACATTTCCACCCTAAATATTCATTTTGGTGTCATTTTGGAAGGTTTTCTGGAGACTCCATAAAATTGGCGTGAAACTTGGACAACATTGTTCACAGCTGTGACTTTTGAGTGAGAAATGCTTCCAGGGGTCTTCCCCATGGTGTTGCCATGTCATTTCAGCACTCTTCTGAGACTTTTGTGACATTTTTAGGGTTTTTCCATGCTGCCGGCAGTCATTTCATAAAAATACTCGTGTCTCCCATAGGATAACATTGGGCTCGGTACTCGGGCCGAGTACACGAGTATCTCGGGATGCTCGGCCCGAGCTTCGAGCACCCGAGCATTTTAGTACTCGCTCATCACTATTAAAGTCCTTTACTGTGGAGAATAAGTCAAAAGATGTGGCAGGTGAAAAGGTTAGCCCTAGACCAAGGACCTCCTCCTGGGCCTTGGTCAATTCAACTCCAGATAGGTTAATTACCTGCAGTTTGGAAGTGTTTTTTCTTTTCCTGTCTTGGAACTGAGGTCGGGCCACTTTATGTTTGCCTAGTCTCCTATGCATATCTGCCCTATAATCGGAGGTTTCTCCTTCTTCCTCGGTAGGGGACATGGAGGACATACAGTGCCTACAAGTAGTATTCAACCCCCTGCAGATTTAGCTGGTGGACACATGCGGAATTAACTTGGCATTGTGACATTTGGACTGTAGATCAGCCTGGAAGTGGGAAATGCAATGCCACAAAAAAATTTTTTTCTTTTTTTTTTTAAAGCGTTAAAAGTTAATTCAGAGGGTCATTTATTATTCAACCCCTCAAACCACCAGCATTCTGTTTGGTCCCCCTAAAGTATTAAGAAGTAGTTCAGGCACAAATAACAATGAGCTCACATGTGTGGATTAATTATCTCTTTTGCCAGCCTTTTCTAACTATTTAAGACCCTCCCCAAACTTGTGAACAGCACTCATACATGGTCAACATGGGAAAGACAAAGGAGCATTCCAAGGCCATCAGAGACAAGATTGTGGAGGGTCACAAGGCTGGCAAGGGGTACAAAACCCTTTCCAAGGAGTTGGGCCTACCTGTCTCCGCTGTTGGGAGCATCATCCGGAAGTGGAAGGCTTATGAAACTGCTGTTAGCCTTCCACGGCCTGGACAGCCTTTGAAAGTTTCCTCCCGTGCCGAGGCCAGGCTTGTCCGAAGAGTCAAGGCTAACCCAAGGACAACAAGGAAGGAGCTCCGGGAAGATCTCATGGCAGTGGGGACATTAGTTTCAGTCAATACCATAAGTAACGTACTCCACCGCAATGGTCTCCGTTCCAGACGAGCCCGTAAGGTTCCTTTACTTTCAAAGCGTCATGTCAAGGCTCGTCTACTGTTTGCTCATGATCACTTGGAGGACTCTGAGACAGACTGGTTCAAGGTTCTATGGTCTGATGAGACCAAGATCGAGATCTTTGGTGCCAACCACACACATGAAGTTTGGAGACTGGATGGCACTGCATACGACCCCAAGAATACCATCCCTACAGTCAAGCATGGTGGTGGCAGCATCATGCTGTGGGGCTGTTTCTCAGCCAAGGGGCCTGGCCATCTGGTCCGCATCCATGGGAAGATGGATAGCACGGCCTACCTAGAGATTTTGGCCAAGAACTTCCGCTCCTCCATCAAGGATCTTAAGATGGATCGTAATATCATCTTCCAACAAGACAACGACCCAAAGCACACAGCCAAGAAAACCAAGGCCTGGTTCAAGAGGGAAAAAATCAAGGTGTTGGAGTGGCCTAGTCAGTCTCCTGACCTTAACCCAATTGAAAACTTGTGTAAGGAGCTCAAGATTAAAGTCCACATGAGACACCCAAAGAACCTAGATAACTTGGAGAAGATCTGCATGGAGGAGTGGGCCAAGATAACTCCAGAGACCTGTGCCGGCCTGATCAGGTCTTATAAAAGACGATTATTAGCTGTAATTGCAAACAAGGGTTATTCCACAAAATATTAAACATAGGGGTTGAATAATAATTGACCCACACTTTTATGTTTAAAATTTATAAAAATTCAACTGAGCAACATAACTTTTTGGTTTGTAAGATTTATGCTTCTGTTAATAAATCCTACTCTCGTTTGCAGTTTGAAGGCTCTAACTTGTTTGCATCTTATCAAACCAAATCTGCGGGGGGTTGAATACTACTTGCAGGCACTGTATGTGTGTGTATGTGAGTGTATGTGTGTATATATGTATGGATGGATGGATGGATGGATTCATGGATGGATGGGTGTGAGTGTGCGTGGATGTGTGCTTGCGTGGATGTGAGCGTGCGTGAATGTGTGCGTGGATGTGAGCGTGCGTGGATGTGAGCATGCGTGAATGTGTGCGTGCGTGGATGTGAGCATGCGCGGATGTGAGCGTGTGTGGATGTGTGCGTGCGTGGATGTAGGACACCGGGACTCCCGGTGTCACAGCTATCTGCTGACAGGGCCTGCTGTGACGTCACAGTCACATGATCGGCGGTCAGGTGACGTCCTGTCAGCAGATAGCTGTGACGCCGGGAGGACACTGGGACCCTGCGGGACCCTGCCGACCTCCCTGAAGATAATTTATTCACTGCTCTGCCGGCGCTCCCGCCGGCAGAGCAGTGAATGGGCTGTCACAGTAGGGTTCACCTGCTCTCCCTCTGCATAGACGTGAGTCTATGCAGAGGGATGTAATAAGTTCGTATAATGACCAGCACTCACTTAGGTGATAGTGTGGCGGTGCAATTGTAAAGGGTCTGCTTAGCCCACAATGTAGAATAAAGTATAATCAATGCACTCGCACTGTTGTTTGGTTGCTTGGTGTGAATTTATTTAAAATAAAGTGAAGATGGTGACAGAGCTGGTTAACGTTTCGGCCTATTAACGGCCTTGATCACAACGTCACTGAAGAAAAGAAGTGAAAAAGACTTTTTACAATGATATCATGTGAAGTATATACAGGTGTTAAAAAGAAAAGAAAGCCAATATATACAAATGTACAGAATATACATCAAGTGCCAATGTCGATTCTTTTAGCTGGTAGTATATAGATTAGGACACCATAGTATCGAGTAATGGAAACACCATGAAGTAGGCCAAAGGCATGGTGGGGATCAAGGAAGAAATGGTGAAGAACAGAGAGGCAGAATTGGACAACCTATTACCTGCTGTCCTGGTTTAATGTACGGGGTCCCACTCAAAGAGATAGAGTGTTATGTGGAGTATAAGTAAGTAGATGTTACCTATGGTTAAGCACATAGAACGTCACTCAGAGGAAATTATGGTGTTGGTGTATTGTTAAGTACTATATATACCTCTATTCCAATCATGAGAGATGTAAGGGTATGGTGAACATGTAAATCATGTATGGAGGATATGTTGTTCCAGGACTTGGGTTGTCCAGTAAGTAGTGGTACTTGTTAGCTCTTACAGATGTCTCAGATGGAGGGTTATATATCTGGAAATAAACTGGGTAAGATTCAATAGTGTCCCTCGATTACTCCCAAGTTTTTAAGTTTTCTTTCTCCTTTTAACTTTTTCTTTTCACTTAATTTCATCTTCCAACAAGACAACGACCCAAAGCACACAGCCAAGAAAACCAAGGCCTGGTTCAAGAGGGAAAAAATCAAGGTGGTGGAGTGGCCTAGTCAGGCTCCTGACCTTAACCCAATTGAAAACTTGTGGAAGGAGCTCAAGATTAAAGTCCACATGAGACACTCAAAGAACCTAGATAACTTGGAGAAGATCTGCATGGAGGAGTGGGCCAAGATAACTCCAGAGACCTGTGCCGGCCTGATCAGGTCTTATAAAAGACTATTATTAGCTGTAATTGCAAACAAGGGTTATTCCACAAAATATTAAACCTAGGGGTTGAATAATAATTGACCCACACTTTTATGTTTAAAATTTATAAAAATTCAACTGAGCAACATAACTTTTTGGTTTGTAAGATTTATGCTTCTGTTAATAAATCCTACTCTCGTTTGCAGTTTGAAGGCTCTAACTTATTGGCATCCTATCAAACCAGCTAAATCTGCAGGGGGTTGAATACTACTTGTAGGCACTGTAGATGTTTCCCCTCTGTTAAATCTATCGAGGTTCTCCACAGTCTGACGTGGGGTATAAAACCTGTAGATTCTTTTTAATTTATAATCCTGCACGTGCCTCTGAAGCTTACTCATCTCATGTTCCTTTATCCCCTTCTCCAATACAGTAAACTGTGTGTCCAAATCTAATTTGTACATGACCAATGCGGTACCCGACAGTGATTCCCTCAAAACCTGTTGAGTTTTTTCTGTTTCCATCTTCACTACCTCTATAGTTTTGGTGTTAATCTCTATCAGTAACTGTATCAAGGACCTTGAGCACTGGTTACAGATCTCTTTCCACCTATTGCGAAACATGATATCCTCAACTGGAAATGACAGAAGGATTTTAACCCTTAAGCCTCTAGGGATTATGTTCTTAGTTAGATAGTTCTCTAGGGAGGCTCTGCCCCACCAAATACGCAATCGTGTCTTGGACAAGTGCGTGAGGGAATTTTTAACCTCAGCAACTTGCCCACCTTCTGTTACGTTTGAGGTTATCTCATCATTAAAGATACTGTCTATACTAGTTTTCCACGTATTGTCTCTAAATTTCATATCCATGGTTAGGGGCCAATGTACACTGTAAAACTACAGAAAAACGTTATTAACTTAAGTTTTGGCCATAAATCGACAAGGCTAACTCAAATTTTCAAATTTTAAAAAATACCTATGTAGAAAGGAGTTTCATTCCCAATTGCTGGTACAAAATTCACTTTATTAGAATACAGATAAAAACACATAAATAACAACAATTCATTAGATAAGAGACCCCCTTGTGAGAAAGCTAACGCGAAACGCGCGTCAGGGGAGGCAGCCACAAGCAGGTAGATGTTACTCTGACCCAGTACATTGCTTTTATTATTTCCATGATTGTAACCACTTGGTATGTACATAGGGGTATGTCGCAATGTTATGTATAGGTGGGCTATTGTGCCAAGAGATAGATTAGATTGATTTTTTCACCTATGTGATTATACTGGAGGGTCTCCTGCTTGTGTGTATGCCTTGTGTAACATCTCTGTTTTAAGCTGACTTATGTTGTTTCAATAAAGCTTGTTTTTCATTGCAAAGTATTTGGCCTAACACCTGGGGTTTTTGTCTGAACTAATCATTAGATAAGATATCAGATTGCTTTATCCCATTAAGGTACCCTCACACGCCGCAATATCACCCTGAAGCAAAGGCGATGTGTCGCTCTGGAAATCGCCTCACCTACAGTGGAAGCAATCCTGCCTCATTCCATCGCCGCTTCACCTGCCGCTATCTCAAAGGAATGTGGGCGAACATGTTCAGCGCGGCGAGGAGATAGGCGTGCCACAGTGGTTTACACCGTGCTCCATACAACGCTCATTGGACAACACAACTGCATTACGATTGGTCAGCCTGCTCTGGAAGGCTGGCTAATACATGACGCAATTGTCTGTCAGAGTTTGTCACAAATACACGCTCGTCTTGTCAATTGTGGCTCCTGCAACACACACACTGGCCCATGGCACGCATCTACGATGTATAGCCCAACATCTGAACTGTCTTGTGTGGCACTATACTCCACACAGTGCAACTTAATATATGCGGACAACATAGCTTGTGCTATTCAATGGCGAGCGTAATTGCACTGAGTTTGCGGACAGTTGTGTAGCAGAAGATGTGTGTGGTGCTGAACGGACAGCTCTTCAAATATGGCGCAGTGTCAACTGACAGCCAATGGGAACACAGTAGCCCACACCAATCATCTCAGACAGGCGTGGACTACAGCACGCTGAGGCACGCCTACGGGAAATCACAGTAAACGCTATTTCCATCACTATCGCCCTGTCACACGCCAAAACACGAGAAATAATCGCCTTGCCGATTCCGCCTGATTACTGAGCACTGTTCAACAATCAGGCGATGGCCGATGGGCGATTTATCGCCGCGAAATTGCCCAATTACACGCCGCCACCGTGAGGCAATTTCACTGTGATTTCGCCAGGGCGACACATTGCCTTTCAGATCGTCAGGTGAGATTGTGGCGTGTGACGGTACATTAAGAGACTAAAATCACACTCTTGTTTTATTGCCAAATTATGGAGAACAAGAAAATCAATAGGTATACTAAAAAAATTGCTTTATAAAACAGATTACATCCTTTATTCCTATGGGTACCTTTACACGCGGCTACATTTCTAGGGTGGCTACAGGTAACTTACTGGTTGCAGTGAAATCATGGAGAGATTATTCCATTTGTACACAGCAACAAGATAGAACCTTGTCTCCATGATTTCACTGCAACCAGTAAGTTACCTGTAGCCACCCTAGAAATGTAGCCGCGTGTAAAGGTACCCTATGGCTTACAATTCCAACATTAATTGCTTTAAAATAAGTGATAAAATCCTGCTATCATCAAACACTTTTTTTCAAAGCCAAATGTGATAAATAATAAAGTGTCAAACAAGCAGTGTGATATATCCAGTGTAACAAAATACTCATATCTATTTAACCATTTAAAACATGCTGGTATATGTGCAAAAAGTGCAAAAAAGAGGGGCAATCCATACCCACCAAATTTCATATAAACACTTAATTGATTGTGCTTAAAATAAAGTGTATGCTAGTGCCAAAGTAAAGTGCATGGAAAAACTGAACAAGTGAAATCACATGCAAAACAGTGCCATTGGATATATAACAACAGTTGAATTAAAAGAATAAAAGAAGAAGGAGAAGACAAGTAAAATTAAATAAAAAGGGGCTTCAGAGGATCCAGATAGTGGGGGCACAGTCGTATAGCTGCTTTCCTGAGGGTAATACAACGGGGGTCTGACCCCCCAGTTCTACCCCTGCAGGAATGCTGTAATAATACAGCTCCTGACGGTCTCGGTCAGCACAGCACACTCTGCACAAATTATATAAATTGGTGTCTAATTGTGTACTATCTTTGGATATCAGATAGAGTGCCCTGGTGTGTAGAGTTCAATAAGCACACATACAATGGCCCATATTCTGATTTGCACGGGTACTATCCTGTACAATTGCAGTGCTATCACTAGCTGAAGCTCTGCTTGCTTAAGCCAAGGGAAGGAAGGGTTAAATCGGGGGTAATCTGACCAGGTATCCTGGATACAGGATGCCGGAAGCAATACAAGGTTAAACACCAAAAATTATGTCCATCGCTGTGGAGGTCTGTATATAAGCTGGTCCTATATGGGGAAATATGGCTTACCCTTAACGCGTTTCGCCTCTGCTTGTTCAATTTTCAAGAAGGGTGCTGGAAGCAGATGGTATGCAGGTTTTTATAGCCGCCACTCCACATATAAAGCTGCGCTTGAGTCCCCAGTCCCGGGACATTTTTAAAAATGATGTATGACAGAGGGAGCGACAAAATGTATAAGTCAGGGTCCTCCCATTTTTAAAAGGCGAAAAAAAGCCACAACAATACAAGTGAACAAACGCTAAAAGCGATATTTTTTTCATTCTCTGGTTTATTTAGCCTTGTTTAGTAGTGATTATGCATGAAAATGTTCGCCAATTTCAAATATGGGCTGAATTTTGCATTGTTCACTCAGCTCCTCAAACACAAAAAGTTTGCTAAAAAGTCTGCAAGTTTGGGCTTTGTTTGGCAATTCTTCAGATGACAAAAATCATTACTGCATTTGCACTAACGCTTCTCTTCTACGTTATGATGACTGTCAGTGTCGGATAGCAAGTGGGAGGTGTTTGATGAGGAGAGGGGGTGGGGACAGGTCTCGGGTCAGATGAGCGTCAAACTCATTTTTTTCTTTCCCACACTTACTTTGTGGATGTTTCGAGCCATCAGCCAATCAGCGCGCATAAGCCAAACACAACCTGCAGACACAAGGGCTGCCTAAGCCATATAAGAAACATCCATTTCCCGTCGTTGCAATTTTCACAGTATTACAGCTTAGACTTTGCACCTGCTGCCGCTGCTGCCACTGCTACTCTGTGCCTGCCAGCTATATACAGTTGTGGCCAAAAGTATTGACACCCCGGCAATTCTGTCAGATAATACACAGTTTCTTCCTGAAAATGATTGCAATCACAAATTCTTTGGTATTATTATCTTCATTTAATTTGTCTTCAATGAAAAAACACAAAAGAGAATGAAGCAAAAAGCAAAACATTGATCAGTTCACACAAAACTCCAAAAATGGGCCAGACAAAAGTATTGACACCCTCATCCTAATACTTGGTTGCACAACCTTTAGCCAAAATAACTGCGATCAACCGCTTCCGGTAACCATCAATGAGTTTCTTACAATGCTCTGCTGGAATTTTAGACCATTCTTCTTTGGCAAACTGCTCCAGGTCCCTGATATTTGAAGGGTGCCTTCTCCAAACTGCCATTTTTAGATCTCTCCACAGGTTTTCTATGGGATTCAGGTCTGGACTCATTGCTGGCCACCTTAGAAGTCTCCAGTGCTTTCTCTCAACCCATTTTCTAGTGCTTTTTGAAGTGTGTTTTGGGTCATTGTCCTGCTGGAAGACCCATGACCTCTGAGGGAGACCCAGATTTCTCACACTGGGCCCTACATTATGCTGCAAAATTTGTTGATAGTCTTCAGACTTCATAATGCCATGCACATTGCACACGGTCAAGCAGTCCAGTGCCAGAGGCAGCAAAGCAACCCCAAAACATCAGGGAACCTCCGCCATGTTTGACTGTAGGGACCGTGTTCTTTTCTTTGAATGCCTCTTTTTTTCTCCTGTAAACTCTATGTTGATACCTTTGCCCAAAAAGCTCTACTTTTGTCTCATCTGACCAGAGAACATCCTTACAAAACATTTTAGGCTTTCTCAGGTAAGTTTTGGCAAACTCCAGCCTGGCTTTTTAGGTCTCTGGGTAAGAAGTGGGGTCTTACTGGGTATCCTACCATACAGTCCCTTTTCATTCAGATGCCGACGGATAAGAAGGGGTTGACACTGTTGTACCATCGGACTGCAGGGCAGCTTGAACTTGTTTGGATGTTAGTCGAGGTTCTTTATGCACCATCCGCACAATCTTGCGTTGAAATCTCTCGTCAATTTTTCTTTTCCGTCCACATCTAGGGAGGTTAGCCACAGTGCCATGGGCTTTAAACTTCTTGATGACACTGCTCACAGTATCTATCGGTATCTGTTAGCTCCGAAACGGGTTGGAAAGGTCATTCCCTGAGGAAGGAGCTGGGTGTTACCTCCGAAACGCGTTGGAAAGGTCATTCCCTGAGGAAGGAGCTGGGTGTTAGCTCCGAAACGCGTTGGAGGTCATTCCCTGAGGAAGGAGCTGGGTGTTAGCTCCGAAACGCGTTGGAAAATAAAACTGAAGATACATTGTTTCAAAGCACTCCAGTGTTTTTTGACACTCATTGGAGCAGCGGCGCGGACTGAAAGACACTTGGTCCCTGATACTGCTCACGGTAGACACAGGAACATTCAGGTCTTTGGAGATGGACTTGTAGCCTTGAGATTGCTCATGCTTCCTCACAATTTGGTTTCTCAAGTCCTCAGACAGTTCTTTGGTCTTCTTTCTTTTCTCCATGCTTAATGTGGTACACACAAGGACACAGGACAGAGGTTGAGTCAACTTTAATCCATGTCAACTGGCTGCAAGTGTGATTTAGTTATTGCCAACACCTGTTAGGTGCCACAAGTAAGTTACAGGTGCTGTTAATTACACAAATTAGAGAAGGATCACATGATTTTTCTAACAGTGCCAATACTTTTGTCCACCCCCTTTTTTACGTTTGGTGTGGAATTATATCCAATTTGGCTTTAGGACAATTCTTTTTGTGTTTTTTCATTGAAGACAAATTAAATGAAGATAATAATACCAAAGACTTTGTGATTGCAATCATTTTCAGGAACAAACTGGGTTGTGGGATTGAGGCAGAAGCACAGTGGCAGCAGGGGTTCAAGGATTGATTTATCACAAGGATCATTTTGGCACCAGGTATCATAAATACTGTAATATCTAATCTATATTTATTTAATGACCGTTGGTCTGTAGGAAATTCTCTTTAGATATAGGAGAACATTGCAAGTGTGATGGTGCTATAAGTATTTTTTCTGTTCCCCTGTGAGTAATCGCTGCTATTTGTGTATTTTTTAGCCTACCCTATGATATTGTGCATGATAGGGACTGTTTTCCCGTTTTAGACATGTTGTGTACAGTAAATATTTTAATATGAATTAATTTTAATCAATAAAGTGATTATTTTTTTGCCATAAATATTGGATGTGCTGATTCACTGAAAAATATCAATATAGATGTGATCTGTGGTGATATTTTGTAAGGTTTAACGTGTTTAGGTGAAGCACTTTAGTTGAGGGGGACCCTTTGATGTGTACAAACTGAGTATTGTCTGACAGAATTGCAGGGGTGTCAATACTTTTAGTCACAACTATAGACTGATAGCTGGTGACTCAATTTATTGTTGGATAGATAGTACGTTTAGTGACTCCTTCCTGAAATAGAACTTTTTGGGCATAGAACCAGCATTTACTTAATCTGCTGTCTTTCCATCCACAGTTTTTGGTGGCGTAAAAACAGTGTTTGATAAATCTCCCTAGATATTTCCTTAAAGGGGAACTTTGAGGAGATATAATGTTTTAATTCTGTCCCTGACCTCCTACATGATGAAGCAGAGATGGGCACTACAGTTCTGGGATCTACAGAGCACTTATAAATCAATAAAATCATATCTGCTCTTCAGCACTGGTCCCTCCCTTAGGGGACAGTGAAATTCATTGAGGTTTCTGCAGAGAGCAGGAAGTGTGTCAGGGGTGTGGACCCTCATGGCTCCAGGATCAATATCAGGTTCAAGGACCTGAATCAGCTGTCAGACCAGTTGTGTTTAAATTTCCCGTGCTGACACCGTACAGCTGATGGCGGCGCGGGAGATTTAAACAGCTGTCAGATCAGCTGTGTTTAAAGCTTCCACACAGCTCCCGCAGCCCCTTGGTGCCATCTGATCACTCCCTGTCCCCCGCTGCACAGGCGGCAGGCATGGGGGACAAGGGGTGATCGGATGGCGCCTAGAGGCTGCAGGAGTCGGGGGCAGCGGGATCGTAAGTGACATTTTTATGCTTTCGGCAGTGCGCCGGGGGTGCAAAATGCTCAGGTTTCCCCATAGGTTAATATTGGGCTCAGTGCATCTCGATATGCTCGAACCGAACATCTAGCACTTGAGCATTTTACTTCTTGCTCATCACTACTGCAGAGTTGTTCACTTACACAATTGCATGGGAATCAGTGGTCTGCTCCAAAGATTCACAGAATCAAGAGGAGGAAATGATCTGCAATGATGCCCAAAACCTTTGTAAATTGGATCCGGGGCCAGAAGAAGTAGGGTCCGAGCATAATCTAGACCCTTGTCACCAGAAATTAACCCCTGTGGTGAAGATAATGATGCTGCTGCTGATGAGACTTGGGTTCCTGAGACAAGCCCATACTTTACTGTGTGCTCAGGGCAGGAAGAGTGTGGGTCTGAGGTCAAGGAGTGTGACAACAGAGAGGATCATGATGAGGTTCTAGATTCCACTTACTGTCAACCCACAGAAATGCAGTTGATGAGCTTAGCAGAGGAGGTGGAGGAGGAGGAATCTGACAAGGTTAGTTTGCAGCTTCCCGGACATAGATGGAGTGCTGCAACCACACCAAGCACTGTATCCTTAGCTACCACTCTGCCTCTAGGTAGCAGCAGTGGCCTTTTTGCAGCTCTCATGGGTGCCAAGCCTTGCCTAACCTGGTCCTTTTTTATATTGTGAAGGATGACCCAACTCATGTTATCTGCATAATTTGATTAAAATACCTGAGTGGAGGAAAAAAAAGGTCAATAATTTGACTATTTCATGCATGAACCATCACATGGACATGCAGCATAAGTTATAGTGACAAGCTCACTGTGCTACAATGTGGCTTAGTGGGCCTGGCCAACCACTGACTGTTCCATCAAGCACATCTGCTGCTTTTCCCCCCTCCATCAGTATGGGACCAATTCTCCCACAGGCCTTTGGCTGCAGAACTTCTACCTGTTTACCTGTAACAGGCAGTGTGATTGACAGCCAGTCAGCTGTTTTGGAAGTGGACACGTCTGCTGGTCTTGAAGGCTGTCAGACATTGAGAGCAGCACATCTTTCTGAAGCCAACATAACATCTACACCTGCACCTCCTTCAGAGTCCAGCAGTTTGTAGTGAACTTCCTACTCCAACCCCCCCTTTCAGCAGAGCAGCCAGCCCTCAGTCCTGTAGATGTGGTCAAGTAAAATACCATTTCCTCCTACACATTCCAAAGATAAGAGATTGAATTTGACTGTATCCAAACTGTTGGCCATGGAAATGCTGCTTTTCTGCCTGGTGGATACAAAGGTTTTTGAAGCTAATGGTTATTGCAGTCCCCCTGTACCAGTTGCCCAGTCACCACTACTTTTTGAAGAAAGCCATGGCTGCGCTCCACCAGCATGTCGCATGACAAAATTACAGACTCTGAGAAACTCTGTGTGTGACAGGGTTTATTTGACCACTGACCCCTGGACGAGTAAGCATGGCCAGGGGTATTACATGTTGTTGACTGGGCACTGAGTGACTCTGGTGGCTGTAAGGGTAGGGGATGCGCTACAATTCTTGTCATACCCAAGATTTGGGGGTAAAACCTCTCTATCTACCACTTCAGAAATAGCAACATTGTGCCAAAACAACTGACCTCGTATATTAGATTAATTTAGCAGTAATAAGAGGATAAAATTTACTTTTTGATAAATAAGATTTTAAAAGTAGAATACATAACACCTGCAAAAATAGCAATCCAACCTTAGGACAGTTCCCTATGCAAAAGGCACACTGTAGGACCATATACAATTATATACACTGCCTAATATGTACTATCTTATTCAAAGCCTATAGTCATGGGGGCATATCTAGATCTATGCCGGTTCTAATAAAGGATACCTAGGCAGTATAACCAATACGTGATATCTCAACCTTAAGCAGACCTGTAACTGGGTTTATGCAGCCGTATACTGAAAGTTTTACACAGTTCACGTGTTAGGGCTATTGCATTATATCTATACCACATAAATCACTGTGTATTTATCATACAAGATAGACATTCTCCTTCATTTGAAAAGGGATCACAATGGTAATATCCACTATTAACCTAATATTACACACCGTTAGCTTACATAGGAATAGTGAGGGGGAGGTATGTCTCATCAAAATAAATCTGACAGATGCCTTGCCCCTATCAAAGTGTATCAAAGATGCCCCCTTAATCAAATTGATATCAAATAAATATCAAAATGTATATCATGTGAATATCAAATGTATATCACATAAATATCCATTAGCTATTCATTTTTTGGATGTTTCTTTTAATCATGATCCTATTATTTATAGGATTGATAATTATTATTTTTTATAGGTATTTTGATACTGCAATAATGCAACCAGAATTATTTAATTGGGCTTGTCTTACTGACACACGGTCCGTATTATGATATAGGTATTTTGATACACTTTGATTAACAGAAGATTGCAGTATCAAATGGTTTACTGACACGTTTCCCCGTATTTTGATATTGTCAGCAGAATGATTTCATCGGGCGTATTATGTATACAGCCAATAATTATTCTCTTTTATAAGTTTTTGATACAGCAGAATCATTTCATTGGGCGTATTATGTATTCGGACAATAATTATTATCTTTTATATGAATTTGATACATCTATTATCGTTGTTGAAACCAATTGATAGTAATAAAATATTTGTTTATTTGCTTTGTAAATGAGACACATGACTTACTGACACAAGATTCCATATTATGAATGTTTATTGAATAAAATCAATTACAAACAACACAATACACAGAAATATCGAGTTTTTGAGCAAACGTATTACCAAGTTTCATTCAATACATGGCAATCTTGGGTTAATGAGCAAAAGTATTACCAATTTTCTTACATAAAGGACATAGCAGGTGTTATACAAAGTAAGACACAGGCTACAGGCATCTTGCAGTACCCCATCTTGTAGATATTAGTTTCAGCAGGTGATGTTACAATGGACAAAGTCCTGTAGTTATTCAGTGTTTTTTTTCAATAACAAAAATAAGGTACAACTGTGGGTAGGTTGTCAGTGTGAGATATTACACTTCATTGAAATGTTGTTGTGAAGAGTGAACTTTCACATTGACACATCACAGAGTGATGTTTATTTGTTCACCTGTCATCATTGTATTATTAGAGTAAAAAGAAGTGAAACCCATTCATACAGGTTTGTTCAATGTATTGTGAAGTGTTCACCTGCTGCAGGAACTGGAAGATATGTTTCAGTGAGGTTATTCACACAGCCCATCAGCTGTTAATTTATGGATGTTGGAGCAAAAAATAGTTCAAACATCTCTGAATATAATTAAAGTGATTTGAGCAATTATTACATATTGAATCAGATATATGTTTTGTTATAAAATTACTAGCTGTGAGCCCGATGCAAATGCATCGGGATTCTAGAGCGTGCATTAATTTGATTATAGTAGTTATAGCTGTTAGCCTGATGCAAATGCATCGGGTATCTAAAATATGTTTATTGTTTTTTTAAAGTTTTGTAAATAATAATCGCATCATCAATAGCAATAATATAAGCCATAGCATTATTATTAGCAGTAATAGCAGTATTAATAGCATTATTAGCAGTATTATGAGCATTAATAACAGTATTAATAGCATTAATAGCATTATTATTAGCATTAATAGCATTATTAATAGCATTATTAGCATTAATAATAGCATTAATAACATTATTAATAGCATTGATAGCATTATTATTAGCATTAATAGCATTAATAATAGCATTATTAGCATTAATAATAGCATTAATAACATTATTAATAGCATTAATAGCATTATTATTAGCATTAATAGCATTAATAATAACATTATTAGCATTAATAATAGCATTAATAACAGTATTAATAGCATTAATAGCATTATTAATAGAATTAATAGCATTATTATTAGCATTAATAGCATTAATAGCATAATTAATAGCATTAATAGCATTAATAGCATTATTATTAGCATTAATAGAATTATTATTAGCATTAATAGCATTAATAGGATAAATTATTAGCATTAATAGCATTAATAGCATAATTAATAGCATTAATAGCATTATTAATAGCATTAATAGCATTATTATTAGCATTAATAGCATTAATAATAGCATTATTAGTATTAATAATAGCATTAATAACATTATTAATAGCATTAATAGCATTATTAATAGCATTAATAGCATTATTATTAGCATTAATAGGATTAATAATAGCATTATTAGCATTAATAATAGCATTAATAACATTATTAATAGCATTAATAGCATTATTATTAGCATTAATAGCATTAATAGCATTATTATTAGCATTAATAGCATTAATAATACCATTAATAGGATAAATATTAGCATTAATAGCATTAATAGCATAAATAAGAGCATTAATAGCATTATTAATAGCATTAATAGCATTATTATTAGCATAAATAGCATTATTAGCATTAATAATAGCATTGATAACATTATTAATAGCATTAATAGCATTATTATTAAAATTAATAGAATTAATAATAGCATTATTAGCATAAATAATAGCATTAATAACATTATTAATAGCATTATAGCATTATTATTAGCATTAATAGCATTAATAGTATTATTAATAGCATGAATAGCATTATTAATAGCATTAATAGGATTATTATTAGCATTAATAGCATTAATAATAGCATTATTAGCATTATTAATAGCATTAATAACATTATTAATAGCATTAATAGCATCATTATTAGCATTAATAGCATTAATAATAGCATTATTAGCATTATTAATAGCATGAATAACATTATTAATAGCATAAATAGCATTATTATTAGCATAAATAGCATTAATAATAGGATTATTAGCATTAATAATAGCATTAATAACATTATTAATAGCATTAATAGCATTATTATTAGCATTAATAGAATTAATAATAGGATTATTAGCATTAATAATAGCATTAATAACATTATTAATAGCATTAATAGCATCATTATTAGCATTAATAGTATTAATAATAGCATTATTAGCATTATTAATAGCATGAATAACATTATTAATAGCATAAATAGCATTATTATTAGCATAATAGCATTAATAATAGGATTATTAGCATTAATAATAGCATTAATAACATTATTAATAGCATTAATAGCATTATTATTAGCATTAATAGAATTAATAATAGCATTATTAGCATTAATAATAGCATTAATAACATTATTAATAGCATTAATAGCATTATTATTAGCATTAATAGCATTATAATTAGCATTAACAGCATTAATAATACCATTAATAGGATAAATATTAGCATTAATAGCATTAATAGCATAAATAATAGGATTAATAGCATTATTAATAGCATTAATAGCATTATTAATAGCATTAATAGCATTATAATTAGCATAAATAGCATTAATAATAGGATTATTAGCATTAATAATAGCATTAATAACATTATTAATAGCATTAATAGCATTATTATTAGCATTAATAGAATTAATAATAGCATAATTAGCATTAATAATAGCATTAATAGCATTATTAATAGCATTAATAGCATTATTATTAGCATAATAGCATTATTAATTAGCATTAATAGCATTAATAATACATTAATAGATAAATATTAGCATTAATAGCATTAATAGCATAAATAATAGATTAATAGCATTATTAATAGCATTAATAGCATTATTAATAGCATTAATAGCAAATTATTAGCATAAATAGCATTAATAATAGCATTATTAGCATTAATAATAGCATTAATAACATTATTAATAGCATTAATGCATATAATTAATAGCATTATGCATTATTTTTAGCATTAATAGCATATAATACATTAAAAGTAATATGCATTAATAGCATTAATAATATATTAGCATTAATAATAGATTATATACATTTAATAGCATTAATGCAATTAAGCATTATAGATTATATAGCATATTAGATTAATAAGCATTAATAACATTATTAATAGCATTAATAGCAATTGCATTATATTAGCATTAATAGCAATTAATTAATAGCATTAATTACATTATTAATAGCATTAATAACAATTATATAATAGCATTAATACATTATTATTAGCATATAATAGCATATATAATTAATAGATATTCATTAAAGCATTATTAATTAAGCATTAATAGATATTAATAATAATATTAGCATTATATATAATAGCATTAATAACATTATTAATAGCATTAATAGCATTATATAATTAATAGATTAATATTATTAATAGCATGAATAGCATTATTAATAGCATTAATAGATTATTATTAGCATTAATAGCATTAATAGTATATAAACATACATTATTAAAGCATAAATTATTTACATAATAGCATTAATAACATTATTAATTAGCATTAATACATTATTATAGCTAAATATATATAGCATTAATAATAGCATTATTAGCATTATTAATAGCATTAATAACATTATTAATAGCATTAATATCATTATTATTAGCATAAATAGCATTAATAATAGGATTATTAGCATTAATAATAGCATTAATAACATTATTAATAGCATTAATAGCATTATTATTAGCATTAATAGAATTAATAATAGGATTATTAGCATTAATAATAGCATTAATAACATAATTATTAGCATTAATAGCATTATTATTAGCAGTAATATTATTATTAGCATTTTTTTTTAAATTATTATTTATTATTTGTTATTTTATTTTTAATTATGTTTTATTTATTTTTTTATAATTTTTTAATTATTTTTTAATTATTTTTGTATTATTAAATTTATTATTTAGGTGAGAGGCAGTTGTCATTCAGGTGCGCTAAAGGGCTGATCTTATTAGCATATATTTTATTTTTTATTATTATTTTTATTGAATTTTTTATTATTTTTAATTAATTTTTTTATTATTTTTTAATTCTTTTTTAATTTTTTTTTTATTATTTAATTTATTATTTAGGCTGAGAGGCAGTTCTCATTCAGGTCCGCAAAGGGCTGATCTTATTAGCATATATTTTATTTTTATATTATTATTTTTATAGAATTTTTTATTATTTTTAATTATTTTTTTTTTATTATTTTTTAATTATTTTTTAATTATTTTTTTTATTATTTAATTTATTATTTAGGCTGAGAGGCAGTTCTCATTCAGGTCCGCAAAGGGCTGATCTTATTAGCATATATTTTATTTTTTTATTATTATTTGTATTGAATTTTTTATTATTTTTAATTTATTTTTTTATTATTTTTTATTCTTTTTTAATTATTTATTTTATTATTTAATTTATTAATTTAGGCTGAGAGGCAGTTCTCATTCAGGTCCGCAAAGGGCTGATCTTATTAGCATATATTTTATTTTTTTATTATTATTTTTTATGAATTTTTTATTATTTTTAATTTTTTTTTTATTATTTTTTAATTCTTTTTTAATTATTTTTTTTATTATTTAATTTATTATTTAGGCTGAGAGGCAGTTCTCATTCAGGTCCGCAAAGGGCTGATCTTATTAGCAAATATTTTATTTTTTATTATTATATTTTATTGAATTTTTTATTATTTTTAATTAATTTTTTTATTATTTTTTTAATTCTTTTTTAATTATTTTTTTTATTATTTAATTTATTATTTAGGCTGAGAGGCAGTTCTCATTCAGGTCCGCAAAGGGCTGATCTTATTAGCATATATTTTATTTTTTTATTATTATTTTTATTGAATTTTTTATTATTTTTAATTATTTTTTTTATTATTTTTTAATTCTTTTTTAATTATTTTTTTTTATTATTTAATTTATTATTTAGGCTGAGAGGCAGTTCTCATTCAGGTCCGCAAAGGGCTGATCTTATTAGCATATATTTTATTTTTTTATTATTATTTTTATTGAATTTTTTATTATTTTTAATTATTTTTTTTTATTATTTTTTAATTCTTTTTTAATTATTTTTTTTATTATTTAATTTATTATTTAGGCTGAGACGCAGTTCTCATTCAGGTCCGCAAAGGGCTGATCTTATTAGCATATATTTTATTTTTTTATTATTATTTTTATTGAATTTTTTATTATTTTTAATTTTTTTTTTTTATTATTTTTTAATTCTTTTTTAATTATTTTTTTTATTATTTAATTTATTATTTAGGCTGAGACGCAGTTCTCATTCAGGTCCGCAAAGGGCTGATCTTATTAGCATATATTTTATTTTTTTATTATTATTTTTATTGAATTTTTTATTATTTTTAATTAATATTTTTATTATTTTTTAATTCTTTTTTAATTATTTTTTTTTGATTGAATTTATTATTTAGGCTGAGACGCAGTTCTCATTGAGGTCCGCTTTGTTTTTTCCCATTGAAATGCATTAGCGGTGTGTCGGCGATTTTATGGCCGACCACCTGGTTCTATTTGTCGGCCCTAAAATCGCGGACACACCGCTAATGCATCTCTATGGGCAGTCAGGCCGATTTCGGATTGAACGCCGACCAATCAGAATTCGAGCTGACTTGCCCATAGACATGCATTAGCGGTGTGTCGGCGATTTTATGGCCGACCACCTGGTTCTATTTGTCGGCCCTAAAATCGCGGACACACCGCTAATGCATCTCTATGGGCAGTGAGCCCGATTTCGGATTGAACGGCGACCAATCAGAATTCGAGCTGACTTGCCCATAGACATGCATTAGCGGTGTGTCCGCGATTTTAGGGCCGACAAATAGAACCAGGTGGCCGGCCATAAAATCGCCGACACACCGCTAATGTATGTCAATGGGAAAAAAGACGGACCTGAATGAGAACTGAATGACGGGCTCTTCTGATTGGCTGAGGTCAGCGACCAATCAGAAGAGCCCTTCACATTTCATTGAGATACAATGGCGGATTGATCGTCCATTGTATCTTAATGTTAGTTGAAGAGGACGTCGGAGCTGGAAGTTGGCGGAAAGAAGACAGAAGATCCCCGGGGACGGACGAAGAGGCGGAAAGAAGAGAGAAGACCCCCGGGACCGGAGGAAGAGGACGCCTGGCCGGACGGACGATCAGATGACTTGAAGGCATGTAAGTGATCGACGGGGACGTTAGGGGACGGGTAGGGCCTTAGGTGTTAGGGAAAGCGGCGAGGCTTAGAGGGTAGGGGCTTAGGGGGTAGGGGCTTAGGGCGGCAGGGGTTTAGGTGCGGCTTAGGGGGTAGGGGTAGGGGATTAGGTGCAGCTTAGGGGTTAGGGGCTTGCGGCGGCAGGGGTTTAGGTGCGGATGCGGGGTAGTGGCTTAGGGGGGTAGGGGGTTAGGTGCGGCTTAGGGGGTAGGGGCTTAGGGCGGCAGGGGTTTAGGTGCGGCTTAGGGGGTAGGGGTAGGGGATTAGGTGCAGCTTAGGGGTTAGGGGCTTGCGGCGGCAGGGGTTTAGGTGCGGATGCGGGGTAGTGGCTTAGGGGGGTAGGGGGTTAGGTGCGGCTTAGGGGGTAGAGGTAGGGGATTAGGTGCGGCTTAAGGGGTAGGGGCTTGCGGCGGCAGGAGTTTAGGTGCGGATGCGGTGTAGTGGCTTAGGGCGGCAGGGGGTAGGGGGTTAGGTGCGGCTTAGGGGGTAGGGGCTTAGGGCGGCAGGGGTTTAGGTGCGGTTTAGGGGGTAGGGGTAGGGGATTATGTGCAGCTTAGGGGTTAGGTGCGGCTTAGGGGTTAGGGGCTTGCGGCGGCAGGGGTTTATTTGCGGATGCGGGGTAGTGGCTTACGGCGGCAGGGAGTAGGGGGTTAGGTGCGGCTTAGGGGGTAGGGGCTTAGGGCGGCAGGGGTTTAGGTGCGGTTTAGGGGGTAGGGGTAGGGGATTAGGTGCGGTTTAGGGGTTAGGGGCTTGCGGCGGCAGGGGTTTAGGTGCGGATGCGGGCTAGTGGCTTACGGCGGCAGGGGGTAGGGGCTTCGGCGGCGGGGTAGTGGCTTAGGGGTTAGTGGCTTAGGGGTTAGGGCGGCAGGGGGTAGGGGCTTGCGGCAGAGGGTAGTGGGTGCGGCGGGGTAGTGCGGCAGGGGGTAGGGGCTAGGGGCTTCGGCGGCGGGGTAGTGGCTTAGGGGTTAGGGCGGCAGGGGGTAGTGGCTTCCGGCAGAGGGTAGTGGGTGCGGCGGGGTAGTGCGGCAGGGGGTAGGGGCTAGGGGCTTCAGCGGCGGGGTAGTGGCTTAGGGGTTAGGGCGGCAGGGGGTAGTGGCTTCCGGCAGAGGGTAGTGGGTGCGGCGGGGTAGTGCGGCAGGGGGTAGGGGCTTCGGCGTCGGGGTAGTGGCTTAGGGGTTAGGGCGGCAGGGGGTAGGGGCTTGGGGTTGTGTGGCTTGGTTAGTGTACGCGTAGTGGCTTAGAGCGGCAGGGGTCTGTAGTGTACAGCGCGATGGTATACTACAGTCCCATGGCGCTTATGGTCATGGGACTGTAGTATACTATAGCGGTGTACACTACAGGAGTATGGGCTTCGGCTTCGGTGGCTTGGTTAGCGGTGTAGCGACTCGCAATGCCCGCTTCGCGGGCATTGCTTCGCTAGGCTGCAACGACTCGCAATGCCCGCTTTGCGGGCATTGCTTCGTGAGTCGCCTTGGCCGCTACGCGGCCACGGGGAGAGTCCAGGAGAAGCAGCTCGGACTCGCTAACCAAGCCACCGGAAGCAGCGCCGCTCCGACGGAAGTCGCTACGGCAATTATATAATAGATAAACTACTAGCTGTGAGCCCGATTCTAAAGAATCGGGAGTCTAGAATCTGTATATAATTTTTTTAAGAGTTTTAAATAATAGACTTAAACAACAGATATATGACTAAGTTTAGCGATGTAGGCAGAACTGTGAGGGTAGCAATATAGTGGAGGTGTAGAAAGAGTTAATGTGCGACTAACAGGAGTATAACAGAGTAGGAACTTATAATGATATCAAAAATGTTATTGAAGGAGTTAATGTCCCACAGGCACTCCCACAACAGACTCAGCGCTGTAAATTATATCCAAAATGGTGTTCAAGGGGTTAATGTACCAGTGGCAGGAGTTATAAACACTACCAAAAATGCAGTTAATGCTGAACTGGTATATAATGGGTTAATTTCGCAGTGTCTTTACAACTATACACTGTGTAATAGAAATAACAACAATAATGGAATATAAGGGGTTAATGTTACTACTGGCAGTAGTAATAGAGACTACAAAGTATGGAGTTAAGGCAGAAATGGTATATAAGGGGTTAACTTCGCAGTGGCAGTACAACTACACACTGTGTTACAGAAATTACAGATCAAACAGAATGTTAGGGGTTAATGTTGCTATGGAGCTGGCCATTGAGATACATGGAGGACTTTGAGTTTGACTTTGAGTAAATTTGAAACTCAAAGTCCTCCATTATATCTCAATGGGAAGTGAGGCGCTATTCTCATTGGTCGCTGTGTGCTGGCGCCGACCAATGAGAATAGCGCCTCACTTACAGCGGTAAATTTGAAACTCAAAGTCCTCCATTATATCTCAATGGGAAGTGAGGCGCTATGCTCATTGGTCACTGTCTGCTGGCGCCGACCAATGAGCATAGCGCCTCACTTACAGCGGTAAATTTGAAACTCAAAGTCGTCCATTATATCTGAATGTGTGTGTATGTGTGTGTATATGTATGTATGTGTGTGTATGTATTTATGTATGTGTGTGTATGTATGTATGTGTGTGTATGTATGTGTATGTATGTGTATGTGTGTATGTGTATGTATGTGTGTGTATGTGTGTGTATGTATGTGTGTATGTATGTGTATGTATGTGTGTGAATGTATGTATGTATGTGTATGTATGTATGTGTGTATGTATGTGTGTGTGTGAATGTGTGTGTATATGTATGTATGTGTGTGTATGTATTTATGTATGTGTGTGTATGTATGTATGTGTTGTGAGGCACCGCCGGCATGGTCCTCATGGCCGGGGCGCGTCACATGCAGGATCAAGGTATGATCCTGTGCACACTGGCCGGTTTGACTGATAATGCTGTGTGAACCAACTGTGAACACAAGGTTTCATGAGCCTAATGAGCGGCAGTGAGAGTGGTATGAGATCGATGAGGCCCTAAGGAATGAGGGCTGAGTGCTGACAACCCGGAACACAGGGAGTTAACCTGAGCTGTGTGAAAGGCTGATTACCGGCAGCTAAGGGTGTGTGTCCATGTGGGAGTGGCTGGCACGATAAGAGGCAGCCAGCTGAGTGATTGAGAGAGTCATGCACATTCAGATTCAGAGAGAAGCTGAGACTCGTGCTGACAGATTCAGATGGAAGCTGAGACCAGCCAAGTGCAGAGCAGTCTAGAGGCTCTGAGTAAATGACGGGAGCATGCTAGCTCCATGCCGGTGCCGAGGTCCGGGGTCGTGTCCGCACCTGGAGGGGGAAGCCGTGGTTGACCCGTGGACGCTGGTCCCGGCGTGGTTCACCACACGTCCGGGAAGGGGCCCGTGGGGATGCCTGGTGGAACCTGTGACACAGGTAGCGAGACTTGGATCCGTGCCCGGTAAGAAAGCAGTTCCTGAATGATTGTGTGAACTGTGCACCTTGTGTGTAAATCATGCTAGGCGAGTGTAGCCGCCATTAGGTCCAGTGAAGGACCTGTTGAACCTTATAAGTACTGTATGGCTTTTTAAAAGACCAGCGAGTGAATGTAGCCCTATAGGGGCCGATGTATTAAGTGTGCCAGGCGGGCATAGACCGCCCTTGGGACCGACTCAGTGGAGTCAGTTAAAGGTCCTGATGAACCGGAATGAATGTAGCCCTTCGGGAGGCGAATGAATGTAGCCCTTCGGGAGGCGAATGAATGTAGCCCTTTGGAGGCAATCGTGTATAGTGTGCCAGGCGGGCATAGACCGCTTTTGGGTCCGAGTCAGAGCACTCAGTTAAAGGACCTGATGAACCGGAATGTATGTAGCCCTTCGGGAGGCGATTTTATGGAGTGTGCCAGGCGGGCATAGACCACTTTTGGGTCCGAGTCAGAGCACTCAGTTAAAGGACCTGATGAACCGGATTGTATGTAGCCCTTCGGGAGGCGATTGAATGTAGCCCTTCGTGAGGCGATTGAATGTAGCCCTTCGGGAGGCGATTTTATGTAGTGTGCCAGGCGGGCATAGACCGCCTTTGGGTCCGAGTCGGAGTACTCAGTTAAAGGACCTGATGAACCGGAATGTGTGTATGAGAGGTCAGAAGCAGGGGTTAGAAGGGCTCCCGTACTGGGTAACGTGTGGTTCACCTCACAGGTTACTAGGGTTTGCCAATCCCTGTTCTGAGCCCAGAGGAGCCACAGTCCATGGATGTGTATGATGGGCTGTGAGCGAGTGAAAGGACGTGTGTGGTCCATGGTGGCTTATAGGATGGATCACATATGGTATGTAAGAACCCGGTCAGGCTGGAGTCCTGATTCCGGGGTAGTATGAAGCTGGGGAAGTAGAGCCAGGCGGCTGGTTCCGCCATTGGGACCCATAGGGCCCGTTGATATGGTACTTGATGTTAAATGTATGTGAAATGTATATAGGCCGGAGGCCGTAGCCATCACGGGAGCTGTTAGTAGAGCTCCAATGGGGACAGAGAGATGGTTACAGGTCCCGGGTTACTATAAGCGTTATGTGCAATATATGTATTATGTAATGTTATATGTAAATGTATGATGTGTTTATGTATGGTGTTTTTAATCAATGTGATATGTGTCAAACATGCTACCCGGGTTATGTTGTTAATATGTGAAAATAAACGGGTAGACATTGGTTAAACTTATAAACACGTGTTTGTTGTCGTTTTGCAAGCGGGTTCCCCGGTTGCTACCTCACAGTGTGTATGTATGTGTGTGTGTGTGTGTATGTGTGTGTATATGTGTGTATGTGTGTGTGTATGTATGCATGTGTGTATGTATGTACAGTGCCTACAAGTAGTATTCAACCACCTGCAGATTTAGCTGGTTGACACATGCGGAATTAACTTGGCATTGTGACATTTGGACTGAAGATCAGCCTGGAAGTGGGAAATGCAGTGCCACAAAATTTTTTTTTTTTAAAGCGTTAAAAGTTAATTCAGAGGGTCATTTATTATTCAACCCCTCAAACCACCAGCATTCTGTTTGGTCCCCCTAAAGTATTAAGAAGTAGTTCAGGCACAAAGAACAATGAGCTTCACATGTGTGGATTAATTATCTCTTTTCTGACTATTTAAGACCCTCCCCAAACTTGTGAACAGCACTCACACATGGTCAACATGGGAAAGACAAAGGAGCATTCCAAGGCCATCAGAGACAAGATCGTGGAGGGCCACAAGGCTGGCAAGGGGTACAAAACCCTTTCCAAGGAGTTGGGCCTACCTGTCTCCACTGTTGGGAGCATCATCTGGAAGTGGAAGGCTTATG
>JARQOC010001660.1:0-37027 GCA_033576535.1 Allobates femoralis
GGGGAGAGCGGAGGCTGGAGGGGAGAGCGGAGGCTGGAGGGGCAGAGGCTGGAGGGCAGAGCACAGGGGAGGCTGGAGAGGAGAGCACAGGTGAGGCTGGAGGGGAGAGGACAGGGGAGGCTGGAGAGGAGAGGACAGGGGAGGCTGGAGGGGAGAGCGGAGGCTGGAGGGGAGAGCGGAGGCTGGAGGGGCAGAGGCTGGAGGGGAGAGCGGAGGCTGGAGGGGAGAGCGGAGGCTGGAGGGGCAGAGGCTGGAGGGGAGAGCGGAGGCTGGAGGGGCAGAGGCTGGAGGGGCAGAGGCTGGAGGGGCAGAGGGGAAGAGGGTGGAGGGGAGAGCGGAGGCTGGAGGGGCAGAGGCTGTAGGTGCAGAGGCTGGAGGGGCAGAGGGGAAGAGGCTGGAGGGGCAGAGGGGAAGCAGGAGAAATGTGCAGGGAAGATAAAAAATCACATTTGGCGGCTGAAACTGTACCAAGATGGCGGGCGCGACCTGAGGGGGCGTAATTGTGGGCGGGAACTGGGCGGGAACTGTGGGCGGGAACTAAAGAATGATTGCGGCCGCCATCTTGGTTGAGGCATTTTGCGGGGAAGATGCCAGCTAAGAGGAAGCAGGACATGGAGCTCCCGGCCGGAGTAAGAAGAGGTCGGGATCGGAGGGAAGACGTCTGGATGACCCAGAGGACGGGACGATCGAGGAAGACGGGGTGGTATGTATGAACTACGGGTGAACGCTGACTCTGTGTGTGTGTGTATATGTATGTATGTATGTGTATGTGTGTATGTGTGATGTGGTTTGGATGGTGTGTGTGTGTTTGGGAGGACTGTAGTGAGAGGCTGTGTGTGTGTTTGATGAGACAGTAGTGCGGGGTAGCCGCGCGGAACGTTGAAACGCCGGTGCCTGTAGCTGCACGGAAAGTTCCGCGCGGCTACCCCGCACTGTGACGTCAGCAGCATGGTCGGAGGCCGTCACGGAAGTAACCCTTCGGGTTTCTCCGGAAGTGGCCTTCGGCTTTTATATAATAGATATGGGCTGAAAGTGCACACTCCCAGCTGCAATATGAGAGTTTCCACATCCAAATCGGAGAAAGGGTTTAGGAATCATAGCTCTGTAATGCATAGCCTCCTCTTTTTCAAGGGACCAAAAGTAATTGGACAATGGACTCTAAGGGCTGCAATTAACTATGAAGGCGTCTCCCTCGTTAACCTGTAATCAATGAAGTAGTTAAAAGGTCAGGGGTGGATTCCAGGTGTGTGGTTTTGCATTTGGAAGCTGTTGCTGTGACCAGACAACATGCGGTCAAAGGAACTCTCAATTGAGGTGAAGCAGAACATCCTGAGGCTGAAAAAAAAGAAAAAATCCATCAGAGAGATAGCAGACATGCTTGGAGTAGCAAAATCAACAGTTGGGTACATTCTGAGAAAAAAGGAATTGACTGGTGAGCTTGGGAACTCTAAAAGGCCTGGGCGTCCACGGATGACAACAGTGGTGGATGATCGCTGCATACTTTATTTGGTGAAGAAGAACCCGTTCACAACCTCAACTGAAGTCCAGAACACTCTCAGTGAAGTAGGTGTATCTGTCTCTAAGTCAACAGTAAAGAGAAGACTCCATGACAGTAAATATAAAGGGTTCACATCTAGATGCAAACCATTCATCAATTCCAAAAATAGACAGGTCAGAGTTAAATTTGCTGAAAAACACTTCAAGAAGCCAGCTCAGTTCTGGAAAAGTATTCTATGGACAGATGAGACAAAGATCAACCTGTACCAGAATGATGGGAAGAAAAAAGTTTGGAGAAGAAAGGGAACGGCACATGATCCAAGGCACACCACATCCTCTGTAAAACATGGTGGAGGCAACGTGATGGCATGGGCATGCATGGCTTTCAATGGCACTGGGTCACTTGTGTTTATTGATGACATAACAGCAGACAAGAGTAGCCGGATGAATTCTGAAGTGTACCGGGATATACTTTCAGCCCAGATTCAGCCAAATGCTGCAAAGTTGATTGGACGGCGCTTCATAGTACAGATGGACAATGACCCCAAGCATACAGCCAAAGCTACCCAGGAGTTTGATGAGTGCAAAAAAGTGGAACATTCTGCAATGGCCAAGTCAATCACCAGATCTTAACCCAATTGAGCATGCATTTCACTTGCTGAAATCCAGACTTAAGACGGAAAGACCCACAAACAAGCAAGACCTGAAGGCTGCGGCTGTAAAGGCCTGGCAAAGCATTAAGAAGGAGGAAACCCAGCGTTTGGTGATGTCCATAGGTTCCAGACTTAAGGCAGTGATTGCCTCCAAAGGATTCGCAACAAAATATTGAAAATAAAAATATTTTGTTTGGGTTATGTTTATTTGTCCAATTACTTTTGACCTCCTAAAATGTGGAGTGTTTGTAAAGAAATGTGTACAATTCTTACATTTTCTATCAGATATTTTTGTTCAACCCTTCAAATTAAACGTTACAATCTGCACTTGAATTCTGTTGTAGAGGTTTCATTTCAAATCCAATGTGGTGGCATGCAGAGCCCAACTCGCGAAAATTGTGTCACTGTCCAAAAATATCTGGCCCTAACTGTATATGGACTTTTCTGATAGTATTGATACTTGGTTCTGCCCTCTTTTCTTACCAGACCATGCTTTTGGAATCTCTCCTCGTCTGCCTACATACTTTCAGCAAACCTGGGGACTATTTGATTTCCCTAGTGTCTGGTGTTCTGAAAATTTCTACTATTGTTGGATATTAACCTTCCTAAAGGTACCGTTTCACACAGAGATATCTGTGCAGACATTGCTTGCAACTCACTGGTTGCAGTGAAATCATGGACACATTGTTCCATTTGTACACGGCAACAAAATGGAACAATGTGTCCATGCTTTCACTGCAACCAGTGAGTTGCAAGCAATGTCTGCACAGATATCTCTGTGTGAAATGGTACCTTAAGGGCACTTTCGCATATGCATTTTATAAAATCCAGCAGAGATCTGGGTCTTTTTTTAAAATCGGAATGCAAACTGGATACGGATTGTGCCCATTGATTTTCAATGGGCACTCCGGCACTTTCATGTGCATCCGATTGCATCCAGTTGCTTTTTGATGCAGCCGAAACAAGTTTTTTTTTTATCAAGCCCAAAAAATGGAACACGCAGTGTTTTTTGGACTTGGTAAAAAACACTTCTGACCGGATCTTGCATACTGCGGCATGATTTATATTGTGTGTCAATGGGTGCTGGATTCTGTTTTACCGGATCATTCCTGATCTAGTGAAACTGGATACAGGATGCCTACTGCCCATGCGCGGTAACATCACACAGGTAATGTTCGGGGTTCATTCTGAACACCTGAGTGTTCCGCACAGACCCAGAACAGGGACTTAGCCTGCGTTCACATCAGCCGAAATGGTATGCGAGTGCAATCTGATAAAACATCAGATTACACTTGCATACCATGTTAATCTATAGTGCAATGCACATCTGTGAGTTTTACCTCTGCTAAAAACGTGCCAAGGAAAAATTTGCAGCATGCTGCGTATTTCACCGCCAATGCAAGTGTATGGGTGCGATGAAAACACCATAGGCAGAGCAATGGGACCGGGATTTTAGCATAGACATTTCCATGCAGTAAATTGTAAGAAAAGATAGATAGCATAGATAGATAGATAGATTCAAAAAAACAGGCAGCGCATCCCAAAAATTCGAAAAAAATGGACAGACATTAATTCAGCCCTCAGTGGCGCAACGTTTCGGCATACTTGAAGCCTTTGCCAAGCACAGTGTAGTGGCATAGAGAAGGGCTTTTTATATAACAAGTGCACATTACTCAATTAAACAGTATACATCAAAATGCATATAATCATTAATTACATGTGCATAAAAAACATTAGAATGGTGTTCTTGTATATAAAATGCAAAAACAGTGCCTACTGTAAACCTCCAAATAATTTGCCATGAGCAATAATCCTTAATTTGACATATTGTACTTATGTCCTACATCTTTGTGAATACGTTAAGAAAATTATGTGGGAGCACATGGATACCTCTAACCGCAATAGTGTATGTTGTCACTCCGCTAACGGCATCTTCTGGGTCTCATTGTGCAAGTTCTGATGTCATCAGCTCCTCCCACGGCTGTGACGTCACTGTGCATGCGCAGACCTCACTGAATCAAACCCCATCATCTTATGAGCTGGCATGCTCCAACATCTTGCTCACAATTCATTTACATTATGTTTTTTACACAGTATTGGGTGACTGCTCTTACATTCTATAGAAAACAGTATATAACAGGTGCAAGAACCTAGTCCAAACATCCATGACTAAGTAGTGCCTGGCAACTGACACCCCAAAGTCTCATAGCGACCTTGTGAATCAGTTAGTGAGTGCCAAGCCAGAGCCACAGGAATTAATGTGCAGCACTAACTAGCACACACATTTGCCTGGCCACCACAATGTCCTTTTCCAACCGCATACACACTGGTTCAATTGCCTTATACTAGTGGGGGTAGAAAAAATCATTGGGGTTAATGTTTATTTACTGCAAAAAACAGATTTTTATTAATACCGGTAACTCCAGAAAATATTTTGATTCAAGAAAAAAATACTGTTTCTTTTTAGACAACATTTAACACCATGCAAGTGAGTTTCATCCATGCATATAACTTGAAAATTAAAAAAAAAATGTATTTAATAAAAAGGGATTACATGGGGGCGTGGCCTGCAAGCTCATGTGGCGCCCCTGCAGGTACAGTCACCACAGAGGTACTTCATCCTTGTTAGGGTGTAGTATCCCACTCACTGGTAAGGGGAGTACAGACCTGTGCCGAGACACCCAGGAACGATTGTAGTGGGGTTGCGTGGTGAAGGGAGTTAGATAGAGGGAGCACTTTGGGAGGAGTGAGGTCAGAAATGATATAAAAAGAGCAACAAATATCTAGAATGCAGGAGACGACAGTGAGAAGAAAGACAGCTAACAGAGAGAGTGACAGCTGAGGAGTGGTGGTAGAACAGCTGAGGAGAGATCGTTGAACACCAAAGTTGAGTTGGAGGTCAGCTAGAAAATATATGCATCAGAAGTGTCCAGAGGACTGGAGCAAGTGGGAGCTCATCCTATGGCCGAACCCTAGAGCAGAACATCACCCAAGTGGCTTTGGGAGAAAGAGGGGGGCACAGAGGCACGGGAAGTGAGCAAATCACCCGTGGGACTCGCATTCATTGTCAGGCGCAGACAAGTGGAGGGACTGGTCCACGGGGGACACCGGGAACCCAAAAGACTTGTGGAGAAGACCAGGCTCAGCTAGGGACCCAGAGACTGTGCCACTTTCAAGGTGACACGGTCAACAACCGCACACATCTGCTGAAAAGGTGGCAACCATAGGGCTAAGGGAAGACACTGCAGGGGAACCCCTTGGAAAAGCCCAAAGTCACTGGCTCAGAGCATTGTGTGGCAAGGCGCAATGTAGGAAGGACGAAGCAAGCGCTGTGTGAGACGACCTGGAAAGACAGAGAAGGGGTGCCAGTTACGTATCATCTTATTACCAGTGAGTAGCTGGATCCCTGTCTCCGAGAACCCAGTGTTCAGCAGGCTGCTGCACAAAGACTGTGAGTAAAGAACTAAAGACTGCAGGCCGCTGTGTCTGTGAACTCTCTTATGCGTCAAAAGCACCAGAAACACTACTACCAACTCACTAAGGTACCTTCAGCTGCCCTAGGGGTCGGCACTACCCGTAGAGAGTTTAAGAACATTCCTGCCTCCCAACAATCGGCCCCTAGGAAAACTGTCGAGCACCGGCGGCCATCCATAGTCGCAACCTGCGGGTGGTGTCACGTTTAAATTAACAAGTATCCCCAAGTCCAGTCATCCCTGTCCAGAATGAACCCTCCACACCAAGTCCCTATCCCTAAGGGTACCTTTACACACGGCTACATTTGTAGCTTGTCACCAGGTAACTTACTGGTTGCAGTGAAATCATGGATACATGGCTCTATCTTGTTGCTGTGTACAAATGGAATCATGTATCCATGATTTCACTGCAACCAGTAAGTTACCTGGTGACAAGCTACAAATGTAGCCGTGTGTAAAGGTACCCTAAGAGAGTGAGCCACCCACACCGAACTTTTAATGACACCGCCAGGTTCACGGAGCCGGGTCTCGGTCCCTGTGATCCCCGTGATGAAGCCTCAAGAAAGCATGGTTTTTAGTATCCTAAGGCCCTGGAGGGGCGTGTCACTCATGGTGCTGGTCGCTTGAACTGAGAGCTCCTGCAGGCATCAGCTCGCAAGCAGCTTCAGCAGCAAGCACCCAGATCAAATTTCAGACAAGTGAGGCGGGGAACTGACGAGGGCTGACTGGTGACCTCATCATGCTCAGGGGATTCTCCAGGAGAGCAGGGTAGCCACAGAAAGTGACCCACTTCTTCGCCCTGGAGAGGTCCTCTGCTCCATCCCCCAGCATGGCTCATGCTTCTCCTTCATTCTCTTCCCGCTCCTCCCGGAGCCCTGCAGCAGGGACAGAACAGGATGAAGACGATTCCCCCATCACCAAGAGGAACATGCAGCTCCTTCTGGGATCACTCAGGAGATCACTACAAGACGACCACAAAGATATGGCATCACTGGGGAAGAGCACTTCTCACATAGAAGAGAAGATGGCCAACTATGCTTCAGCCCACAACACTTTGGCAGACGATTATTCCATCATGGAAAAGGAGATGTTTCAGTTGAAATATAAGATGTGGGACTTGGAGGATAAAATCAGGAGCTGCAACTTTCGCCTGCGGCAGGTCCCTGAAACAGTGGGAGATGGGAAGCCTGCTTCTACTGCTACAGCATTAATCCAGTATGTCCTCCCTGAGACCCCCCTGAGTGATCTACATATAGAGAAGACATATAGACTGCCTAAGCCGCCTCATGTGAACAAATCACTGCCCAGAGACATTCTAGTATGCCTCTCCGGGAATACCACAAAAGAAGCCCTTCTACTAGCCCTGAGGAGGAAGTCCAGCCTCTCTGAACCTTTGCTGCATTCTCTGTCTACCAGACCTCTCCCCAGGTCTCTGGCAAGACGCAGAGAATTTGCACCCTACTACAAGGTCCTAAGACATCAGAGAGTTCTCTACAGTTGGGGTTCCCCTGTTAAAGTTTGCTTGAAGTATAAGGGTTCTTGTGGCGCCCTGCTCACACAGGTAGCCACAGACTTCTCTAATGCACAGCTGGGTTTCCACAGCAGGTACCTACTACATACAACACCTTCCACCCCGGCACAGTAGGGGGAGCCCAACTTGCTGACCTTAGGCAAGATCCCCCATAAATACTGCTGCTGGGGGAGGAGTTAGTTAGAGTGTGCAGACGCTAAGAGAGCTGCAAATACGTCCTGGTGGTCGGTGCCACGGTTAGGCCCAAACCAGTGACCCAGAGTGGCCCTTCTACGCCCCGCAAGCCTAAGTGGGGACAGAAGGCAAGGAGCAGGTAGCAAGAGGGAGTGAGGAACCTGAAGGAGTTCGCCCAAAGAAGTACCGGATATTGGGGATCCGCACCTGTGGGATACTCCAGGATCACAGAAAACCCTGTCACACCGTGGAGGCATCGGCCACCTGGTTATCCCCTGTGGGTCAAGAGAGGGAGTCAGACACAGCAGTGCAGCACCGCAGTGATCAGAGAGGGTAACCCGGAGACCGCACAGGAGGAAAGACAGCCATCAGAGTTAGGAAGAGAGAGGAGGCAAGTCTGGCTTCAAGCAGGCTGTGCTTCAATCATCATTAAAGAACAGAGGAGGCCTTATACCCACTTGCTGTGGGGACCCACTGTGCAACCTGGACACCCATCAGTGCCCTGGACCACTTTACCTGCCGAACATCAATAAAACGTAAAAGAGACTTTGCCGTGTGCGTGTGTCATTCCTCTCCGTTCCCAGCCCCTCTCACAGACTGTTCCAACACTCCCCAATCCAGCTACAGCTCCAACCCAAGCTGCCCCTGCACACTACGCTTCCCCCTTAGGTCCAGTCCTACCTGTGGAGGACTACACCAACTTGCCGCAGTACCATTCACCTCCGGCGGACTGTGACGGTGCTGGTGGCATTTCACCAGAAACTACAGGTGGCGTCACGACAAACATTGTAAATAGTCCCCTGTAAATATAACCCCTTTTTTGGAAGATAGCCCAGGACACGGGGGTCAGGTCCCGTGACAACCGGAGCCTTAACCCTTGCAGCCTGACACCCGAATACCCCAAAGCCTGGGCGCAACACTCTTATCATGTCATCACGTATTCAACTCCCCCAAACAGCTGGGGAAGGCCTTAAAGTCCTGGAACTTGTTCCCTACTACTGGATCAAGCCCCTCCAACCCTTCCCCACGCCCGAACAAGAGGTTGGTTACTTCTGATTGGGAAAAAGTTTGCTGAACGCTGACATGACTGTTTGTTTCTACCTCCTCTCCTTTTTGGCACACACCATTTTTTTCCCTTCTTTTTTGGGTGCCAAACTTGTGGGAGCCCGCCTGCGGTAGCCCAGCTCTCCCGCCTATTTTGCCTATGCCCATCCAGGCTGGGCGGTTTGCCTGTGCACCCTTGTGCGCACATTTTTGCCCCTCCACAAGGCTTTTGCCTGAACCCCAGGTTTATATATACATTTCCCTGTGTTGCTTCCTCTCCTTTCCCTCTTCTTTCTACTCTTCAGCCAGGTTATCTGCCATCGGACTTGTTCACGCTCACTCAGACTTTCCACCATGAGTATAAAAATTGTGTCCCTCATGGTACATTTACATGCGGCCACAGGAAGGTAGGAACAGGCAGGCATCAGACACAATTGTGCCTGTTGCCTTGAAAAGACCATGATGTGGCTGCGTATAATTCAGGACTTTCCTTCCTGTGTCTTCCCTGAAGACCTTCTACCTTCTTGTGGCCGCGTGTAAATGTACCATTAATGATAAAAGGAATAAACTCACCCTCAAAATGCTCCATGTTTTGGAGGGAAGCTCAAAAATCTAGAGTGGATGTGTTGTGTATTCAAGAAACACACTGTTAGGCTCCCTGGCACTGCTTCCCAGCTCACCTCTCCCGGGTCGGCATCTCAGGCTCCTCTGCCGACCGGGCGTCCGGCATCCAGGCGCGCTGTGGCTCGGAGCCGTCGCCATGTTCCCTTCCTGTCAGCTGACCGCCGGATTCGCACATGAGCACATTACTATGGTCATTTTCATGAGCCTACTCAGCGGCGCGCCAGGTGCACTCCTTCCCTGTGACTCTAGGGGCCGGCAAAGTCCAACCTGACACTCCCCTTGACCAATAGCTGCTCTTCCCACGGTATATCAGGCCACCTCCTCTGATGGGAGGTGCCTGATTATTAAGTCAGTTTGCTTCTGCCTTGCTGACTGTTGGTCAGGCCTTCCTTGTGCTGTGTCCTGGAACCCTTGCTGTGCTTCTTCCCAGTAGCACATTCCTGTCCTCCAGCCTTGTACTCTGTTTCCTAGAAACCTTGCTGTGTTCTTCCCCGGTAGCACCAATCCTGGTCTCCTAGCCTTGTGCCCTGTTACCTGGAATACTTCTCTATTCCTTAGCATAGGTTAACCTTACGAGCCGCCCCCCTGGTACTAGCTGCTGTGGTATTTAGACCCCCTGGGCTTGCCCCTGACAATTCCTGTATAGGGGTTGGGTAAACTAGGATCAGCTCACCCAGGGGAGTTCGGTACCACGGTCCAGTGGGTCCACTCTAGGGCGCCTTCCCCCGGAAGCGTGACAGAATAATCAGGCCATGGACCCCGCTGGTACCTCGTTTTCAGCGCAAAAGGAGCTGGCTTATCTTCGTGAAAATCAGAACCGTATTATGGCTTTTCTTCAGTCTTTGGATACCCGGTTGGCCTCCCTTCAGACCTCCGACCCAGCATCTACCACTCAGCTCGCGAGCCTACAACAGGAGCTGTCAGTGCAACGAGATATGCAGTCTCGCATGCTGTCTTACATATCTGTGATGAATGATCGTCTAGTCTCCTTGCAGTCGGCACCAACGACCTCGGGCCAGTCCGTATCCGATGACTGGTCCCCGGGTGGCGCTCTGATCCCTCCGCCCCGCCTTGGACAACCGCCTAGATACAGTGGAGACCCTAAGACGTGCCGTGATTTCCTCAACCAATGTAGCCTACACTTTGAACTGCTGCCTCAGCAATATCCCACCGATCGGGCCAGGGTGGCTTTTGTGATGTCCTACCTGGAGGGCGAGGCCCTGGCGTGGGTTAACCCCCTCTGGGAGCGTAATGACCCTGCGGTCTCCCACTTGTCGACCTTTCTGGAGACATTCCTGAGGGTCTTCGATGAACCCGGCCGGGTCGCATCTGTCACGGAGTCTCTCTTCAACCTCCGTCAAGGGGCGCTCACCGTTGGGCAGTATGCCATCCGCTTCCGCACACTCTCCTCCGAGTTGGAATGGAATAACGAAGCGCTGACAGGTGCTTTCTGGCGTGGCCTGTCCTGCAGGATAAAGGATGAACCCGCGGGTCGGGATATCCCAGCGGAGCTGGAGGCCTTGATCTCGCTAGCTACTCACATCGACCTGCGGTTCCAAGAGCGCTCCCGTGAGTCCGCCAGGGAGAGGCGGTCCAACGGGCCGCTTCCCTCTGAACGCAGTCCGCTCTGTAAACGGCCTGTGGTGTCTGCCGCCGCCCCCAGTTCTGACACTATGCAGGTGGACCGGGTCAGAATGGCGGAACGATGCCGAGAGGAGAGGCAGGCTCGCGGCCTATGCCTGTATTGCGGAGACGCATCACATCAGCGCCGGAATTGTCCCGAAAAGGCCGGGAAACTCCTCCGCCTAGGTCAAGTATGAGAGGCCATCCTAGGTGAGAGCGATGCCTCTCAACCTCTTACCCTGTCCGTGCAGGTGATACGTCAACAGAGACGCTATTCTGAGTTAGCCTACGTGGATTCAGGGGCAGCAGGAAGCTTCATTCGGCAAGAGGCAGTGACTCGGCTTGGTATCCCTGTAATACCCCTATTGACGCCTCGTGTAATCGCATCGGTGGATGGCAGGCTGCTGCAGGAAACCGTCACCAAGGTGACAGAGGAGGTGGAGGTGCAGATCGGGGCCCTACACCATGAAAAGATTGCCTTCTATGTCCTTCCTGGTCTCTTCCATGCCCTGCTCCTCGGGCTTCCCTGGCTCCGAACTCATGAACCTGTCCTGGACTGGTGCTCAGGGGACGTTCTGCGGTGGGGTCCTCTCTGCCACGAGAGGTGCCTGCAGTCTGCTCTACCACCCGGTTCCCCGCAACCGGCTTCTGTTCTTCCTGGTTTACCTGCTGCGTATTGGCAGTACGCGGATGTCTTCAACAAAACGGAGGCAGAGGTCCTCCCACCTCATAGGCCTTATGATTTCCCTATTGATCTGATACCGGGTGCTACACCACCCAGGGGACGTATCTATCCGTTGTCCCCGGCTGAGTCACAAGCCATGTCCGAGTACATCACGGACAATTTGGCCAGGGGCTTCATCCGAAAATCCACGTCTCCTGCTGGCGCAGGATTTTTCTTTGTGAAGAAAAAGGAGGGCACCCTTCAACCCTGTATTGATTACAGAGGTTTCAATACCATCACCATCAAGAACAAATACCCCCTGCCACTGATTCCAGAGCTCTTTGACAGGTTAAAAGGGGCTCGCATCTTTACGAAATTGGACCTACGAGGTGCCTACAACCTCGTTCGCATATGTGCCGGAGACGAATGGAAGACGGCTTTCAATACCCGGGACGGCCATTATGAGTATTTGGTCATGCCGTACGGGTTGTGTAATGCTCCCGCAGTATTCCAAGAGTTCGTCAATGACATCTTCCGTGATTTATTGTACACCTGTTTGGTGGTATATTTGGACGACATCCTCATATTCTCTCCAGATTTGTCCTCTCATATACGGGACGTACGGCAAGTCCTTCTGCGACTGAGGAGGAATCGATTGTACACCAAGATGGAGAAGTGTGTTTTTGAGCAGACCTCATTGCCCTTCCTCGGATACATCATCTCTGATTCCGGATTCCGGATGGATCCTGAGAAGCTCTCTGCTGTTCTGAAGTGGCCCCGTTCTGTGAGGACTAAGGCTATTCAGCGGTTCCTTGGATTTGCAAATTATTACAGTCAATTCATTCCCCATTTTTCGTCCTTGATCGAGCCCATCACGGCTCTCATCTGCAAGGGAGCAAAAGCTTGTACCTGGACCCCAGAGGCTGAAAACGCCTTTTCCTCGCTAAAGCGCTCTTTCTCCGAGGCTCCCACCTTTCACCGACCAGCGGTAAACAGACAGTTTATCGTAGAGGTAGACACCTCCTCCATAGGAGCGGGGGCTGTTCTCTCCCAGAAATCCTCTTCGGGTCGGTTAGTCACATGCGAGTTCTTCTCCAAGGCGTTCACCATGTCAGAGCGCAATTACTCAATCGGGGATCATGAATTGCTGGCCATCAAACTGGCACTGGAGGAGTGGCGACACCTCCTCGAGAGCGCTGTCCATCCGTTCATAATCTTCACTGACCACAAGAACCTGGCTTATCTCCAGTCCACCCAGAGGCTCAACCCCCGGCAATACTGGTGGTCCCTGTTCTTTGCCCGTTTCAATTTTGAACTGCACTTCCGACCTGGTAGTAAAAATGTCATGGCTGATGCCCTGTCGCTGTCCTTCTAGCTGTCGGATGTGAAAGATGAGCCCCTACTCTGTTTCCTGGAACCCTTGCTGTGCTCTTCCCTGGTAGCACCATTCCTGGTCTCCTAGCCTTGTGCCCTGTTACCTGGAATCTCTATTCCTTAGTATAGGCTAACCTTACGAGCCGCCCCCCTGATATTAGCTGCTGTGGTATTTCCTAATACAGGAAGACAATGCGAGACTTCATCACCATTTATTCTCTCACGCCTTTTTCTTTAACTACACCCACAAAAAGGCGGGAGTTTGTATCTTAATCAAGAACTCTGTGCAATTTAGGTTAATTGATTCACTTATTGATCCATCCGGTAGATTTGTAATTCTGACATGTTACGCTAGCATCTGTCTATGCTCCAAATCATGCCCAACTTTTAAGATTCTCCAGGGTTTCTTTAAGAGGGTAACAGATGTGTCTAGAGGCCTACAAATCATCTGGGGAGATATTAACATACCTCCCCAGAGGGATTTGGATACATCATCTGGCACAGCGCCGGGGGCGGGAGTTGGGGGCCTCCACGACATCTGACGCTACCTTCATGCGTCAGAAAAAGATTATTCCTTCTGCTCGCACAGGCACAGGTCATACTCCCGGATTGGTAATTTTTTGATAGATAGTTGTACCTTGCTGGCCTGTGCCTCTGCAGAGGTGGGACTGATCACGTGTTTAGACCACACACCGGGGAGTCTGGAGATGCAGTTGGTTGAAAGGCAGTCCCCCCCAGCAGAGCTGGAGACTCAGCCCCAGCCTTCTGTCAGATCAGGGGTTTATAGATGACGTTCAAAAGAAACTTCTTGAGTTCTGCCAACTAAATGATAATGGAGAGGTATCTGATCAGACCCTTTGGGACTCTCATAAAGCATACATGAGGGGTGTTTTTCTGCAAAAAGCCACCCAACTCAAAAAGACTAATGACAGGGTTTGTCAATCACTGATCTCTCAGCTACAAACCTTGGAGATAACTATTAAGGCGGTTCCTTCTCCCCAGAGAACAGAACAGATTCTCAGGGTTAGATTCCAACTGCACTCTCTTCTTCTTGCTCAGCATGAGAAGTCCCTTAGGCACCTTAAGTATGCCTATTATGCATATTATTAGAGTTAGACAAAACCACAGTAACACCTTCCCTCTCATCCTGTATATTAATACAAACACTTCAGTTTCTTATATAGGTTAGGAATAAATCTGGACTTCATTATATAGGGACTAATTGAACTTTATCAATTCTTACTGTTTCTCTAAGTCAGTGATGGCGAACTCCAGGCCTCGAGTGCCACCATCAGTGCAGGTTTTCAGGATTTCCTTAGTATTGCACAGAGGTTGGAATCATCACCAGTGCAGGTGATTATATTATCACCTGTGCAATTTAAGGAAATCCTGAAAACCTGCACTGTTGGTGGCACTCGAGGCCTGGAGTTCGCCATCACTGCTCTAAGTGAACAGTAAGAACTATTATGCATATGGAGATACAGCTGAGGCGCTTCTTGCGAGGCGTATCAAGTAAAGAGCGAGTCGAGAGGTGATACCAACAATGACGAAGCACCAGTTAAAAACCCCCATAGATTTCGCAGAAGTCTTTGCACAATGTTATGCTCAACTATACAACCTTAAATACGACTCCCAGACCCACCAACCTTCTATAGAGGAGATTGACCTGTTTTTGTCGAGTCTTGATCTCCCCAAGGTGTCACCATTCCATTTAGGACGCTTGAATGCTCCCTTTTTCCCTGCTGAAATTGTGGCAGTGATTAAATCTACCAAATGTCACTCTGCCCCTGGACCCAACGGTTTCCCCAACAAGTATTTCCGGGCATTTCCATATATTCTAGCCCCTTTCCTCTCCAGAACCTTCCTACATTGGCAAACCTCTGAGTCTATTCCCCCTCTTAACCTCGAGGCCACCATAGTTACAATCCCAAAACCTGGCAAGCCCCCTGAGTCCCTGGGAAGCTACTGCCCTATCTCTTTCCTCAACTGTGACGTCAAAGTTTTTTCAAAACTCCTTGCCAACCGGTTGCTCGAGGTGCTTCCAATGTTGGTAAACTCGGACCAGGTGGGCTTTGTGGCAGGACACCAAGCGAAGGATGGCGTGAGGAAAATGTTAGACCTCATCTGAGTGGCGGAGTTGAGGGGCGCCCCCAGTGTATTCCTCTCCCTGGACACTGGAAAAGCGTTTGATAGGGTGCACTGGGAGTACCTCCAACAGGTATTGAGATGGTTTGGATTCTCTGGCCCGTTCCTCTCGACGGTCCTGTCGCTATCCCCTAATCCTAATGCAAAGGTCCTCTCCTCGGGCTTTCTCTCATGCAGCTTCCCGATCACCAATGGAACTCGACAAGGGTGCTCGAGCTCTCCAATTATTTACACCCTTGCTGTATTGATCCGATCCAACCGGGACATCTCGGGTATTCAAGTTTACTCCAAGAATCAAGTTATTGGCCTGCATGCCGACGACATTATAATTACCAAACATTTCTCCTTACCTTTCAGAGGCTCTATCGTCCCTGGCCACCTACTCCGCTGTCTCATATTATAAACTTAATGCCTCGAAATCTATGATTCTCCCGATCCTGGTTTCCCAACTTACTATTGACAAACTTCAAACGAAATTCCCTTTCAGGTGGGAGCCAGGTGAGATCCCCTATTTGAGTATAACTCTGATTCCCTCACACCAAACCATACATTGTAACTTTGGTCACCTCATGTCTACCCTTGGGAGGGAGATCTCTTTGCACCCTCTATCCTCCTTGTCTTGGGTTGCGAGGATTCACTCATTCAAAATGTTACTCCTTCCGAAAATCTTATATTACTTCAAGTGTATCCCGATTGCCATCCCTAGCAGAACTTTGCTCAAACTACAAAACCTAGTTTCGAGGTATGTGTGGGCTAATAAAAAACCAAGGGTCGCTAGACAGGTCCTCTTTCTTCCATTCTGCTCTGGAGCAGACTTGTCAGGGTACCATTCTGTGGCTATACTGGAAGAAGCCAAAAATTGGTGGCATCCCTCCCCCTCCCTGGGTTGGGTACAAATTGAATCCTCTTTTGCGGGAGGCACCTCCCTTAGTGATCTGCTGGCTTTGGAAACATTCAGACCCACTGGACTTCATCTCCCATTAACCACCATGCGCACCCTGCTCTCAGGTTGGAGGCGCGGTAGGAAAATGGATTCTCCTTCCCCCTGAGAAGATCCCCCTCCAGGCCCTTCATCTCCACATTCCTTTTCTGGATTTGAGGGGTCTGGTGGAGCTGGGATGTCCTCCCTTGGTAACCTCATTCGAAAAAAGGAGTTTCTCCCTCCTGAGCTCCTGGGCTCTAAGTTTCCAGGGGCAAACAGATATCACTACCAAATTATTCAAATTAAGCACTTCCTAGCCTCCACCTCATACATGAATGATTTGATGCCCCTACGTACTTCCTCTTTGCTCCAAAGGTTTCTCCTGTCTGACCCCAGCCGGACCAAAGGCCTCCCAGGCATTTATAGAGAATTTCTCTTTTCAGACATTCCCCTCAAATAAAACTACATGCAGAGGTGGAAGATTATGGGCTTCACTGCCTCTTATGAGGATTGGCATTCAGCTCTGACAGGGATATACAGGGCTACGCAGTGTGTCAACTATCTGGTAAATCTAAAAAAGATTCATCTCCGATGGTATCTGACTCCCTCCCGTTTGGCTCGCTTCGCCCCCGGCCAGTATCTGCTGTGCTGGAAACAGTGTGGGTTTGAGAGTACCTTGACACACATTTGGTGATCCTGCCCAAAGATCGCTCCCTTTTGGACAGTACAATTCCAAAATTCAAACCCAGGAGTCAGGCCAAATCAATCAAAATAGTACTTTTATTTATTAATTATAACCAAAACATGGTAAAAAAAAAATAGAGATATACAAAATATACAGGGCAGGAATTACCCCACTTGGTACAAACAATCATTTACAGAGAGAGTTCATCATCCTTTAACATGCATCATGAATAGAGCTACACAATCCACCATTATAAGCCCCACAATGAACCTCTCAAAAGTAATCATAAAGTGACAAGTGCCAAATAACCCAAGGGGGTAAAGATGTATTACCTGCCTGTATAGCCCCCCTAATGCGCGTTTCGCCTTAGCTTCGTCTGAGGAGGAATGTTGGTATAGATCAGTTCCCCCGTGATCTGTGGGGAGCGATCTCCTATGTCCTAATAGCAGCCAGATTGTGCTCACACGTGTGAGTCGGAGTATATTGTGTACTTGCTTGAATGTCCATGTCGTCTCTGGTACAAAGGGGAGACGACATGTGACTTCAAGACAAGATTCAGCCAACATAAATATTCTGTGCGAAAGAAAAAATTGGATCTGCCAGTATCCAAGCACTATGTGGAAAAAGGTCACCAAGACAAGGACTTGGAAGTTCAGAATTATAGATCACTAGATGGTGGCCCGATTCTAAAGAATCGGGTAGTCTAGAATCCATATATAGTTTATTTACTAATAGTTAGGGGAGTGCGGTGAAATGAATTGTGTGTATACAGGTGGCTCAGTGGGTAGCAGAGTATACGGTGGCTCAGTGGTTAGCAGTGAGTGCGGTGGCTCAGTGGTTAGCAGTGAGTGCGGTGGCTCAGTGGTTAGCAGTGAGTGCGGTGGCTCAGTGGTTAGCAGTGAGTGCGGTGGCTCAGTGGTTAGCAGTGAGTGCGGTGGCTCAGTGGTTAGCAGTGAGTGCGGTGGCTCAGTGGTTAGCAGTGAGTGCGGTAGCTCAGTGGTTAGCAGTGAGTGCGGTGAGATTGGTCAGCGCAGCGCCGTGGGCAGAATGGTCAGCGCAGCGCCGTGGGCAGAGTGGTCAGCGCAGCGCCGTGGGCAGAGTGGTCAGCGCATCGCCGTGGGCAGAGTGGTCAGCGCAGCGCCGTGGGCAGAGTGGTCAGCACACACATACATACACACACACATACACACACTCCGCTATAGTTACCACCGACCCTGCATCTCCCTGCCGCCTGGATCCTGAGTCGACATGTCGCCGCCCCCGGACGACTGGATCCAATATGGTGTCCGGGAAGTTTGGTGCGACTTCTAGGACGCTATATTGGATCCAGTAGTTCGGGGGCGGCGACATGTCGACTGAGGATCCAGGCGGCGGACACAGGGCCGGTGGTAAGTATAGCAGAGTGTGTGTGTATGTATGTGTGTGTACAAAGTGAGGGAAGTGCGGACAAAGTGAGGGAAGTGCGGACAAAGTGAGGGAAGTGCGGACAAAGTGAGGGAAGTGACTACATACACACATATATACACATACTGTACATTGCATATGGAGGGGTGAGGAGAGCGGAGGCTGGAGGGGTGAGGAGGGGTGAGGAGAGTGGAGGCTGGAGGGGTGAGGAGGGGGGAGACTGGAGGTGTGAGGAGGGGTGAGGAGGGGGGAGGCTGGAGTGGTGAGGAGGGGTGGGGAGAGCGGAGGCTGAAGGGGTGAGGAGGAAAGAGGCTGGAGAGCAGAGGCTGGAGGGCAGAGGCTGGAGGGCAGAGGCTGGAGGGGTGGGGAGAGCGGAGGCTGGAGAGGCTGGAGAGAGGCTGGAGGGCAGAGGCTGGAGGGGTGGGGAGAGCGGAAGCTGGAGAGGCTGTAGAGGAGAGGCTGGAGAGGAGAGGCTGGAGGGTGAGGAGGGGTGGGGAGAGCGGAGGCTGGAGAGGCTGGGGAGAGGCTGGAGGGAAGAAGCTGGAGGGAAGAGGCTGGAGGGCAGAGGCTGGAGGGCAGAGGCTGGAGGGGTGAGGAGGGGTGGGGAGAGCGGAGGCTGGGGAGAGGCTGGAGGGCAGAGGCTGGAGGGCAGAGGGTGGAGGGCAGAGGCCGGAGGGCAGAGGCCGGAGGGCAGAGGCTGGAGGGGAGAGGAGGGGTGGGGAAGGCGGAGGCTGGAGGGCAGAGGCCAGCGCGTGGATCCGCGAGCCGACCTCAGGTCGGCGGAGCTGGCGGGAGGTAGCCAGGAGCCGACCTCGGCTCCCGGCTACCTCGCGCCGGCGGAGCGAGCCGGGGATCTCCATGCCAGGCATATCTGCGGCTCAGCTCCGGGGAGCCGCGAGCCAGCCGGGATTTGCCCGGTACCGCCTCCGCCATTCTGATTGGTCGTTCGCTTGCGAGCGACCAATCAGATTCAAGCCGCGGCACGGCGCCATGTTTTAAAATCTAAGAAGTAAAAAAAAAATTTGAAAGATGGCGCCGTGTTTCGCGGTGCACTTTTCATTGGTCGGGCCCAGGCGCGAGCGACCAATGAGAAGAGTGGGGCGGGGCACGGCGCCATATTTGAAATCTAGCGGGAACTTTGGATTCCAAAACATGGCGCCGTGCCGCGGCTTGAATCTGATTGGTCGCTCGCAAGCTGGCTCGCGGCTCCCCGGAGCTGAGGCGCAGATATGCCCGGCACGGAGATCCGCGGCTCGCTCCGCCGGCGCGAGGTAGCCGGGAGCCGAGGTCGGCTCGTGGCCGCTCCGTCCGCCAGAGCTCGGCCTTAAGCGCAGCGGACCTTCCTGAGGTCCGCTCCGCTTAGGGCCGCCATCTTGGTCCACCCTGAGCGGGTGTATGTGACGCTGGTGACGTCACTTATCTCCGGACATTTATCTCCGGACATTTACCTCCGGACATTTACCTCCGGACAAAGCCACGGAAGTTGGCATTTGTCCGGAAGTAGAATTCTAGGCAATTATATAATAGATGTGCCTCCCTTGAGAAGGGGTGAATATAGAATAGCTTTATTAAAGAAAAAGGAGATGGAATGGATTTATAGATTGAATACGTTAAAGCTAAACGGCCTGAATGTGGACTTTCAAGTCCACACTTTGATATAAAAGAAGTACCGTATATACTCGTGTATAAGCCGACTTTTTCAGCCCAAAAATTGGGCTGAAAAGTCCTACTCTCGGCTTATACGCGAGTCATATACACTATAGTGTGGTGGGGGCTGTGTCCGGGCACTGCAGGAGGCAGGAGGAGGCGGGGGGAGGCTGCAGAATTAGCGGCACGTCACGTGGTGCTGCTCATTAATTATGCATGGGGAGCAGCGCATAGTACATTGCTGCTCCCCTGCACAGTATAGCCTCCCCCGCTGTCTCCCCGCCCCCCCATGTATACAGAGGCCCCCCGCAGTGATCCATCTCACCCCCTCTATCCTGGTCCTCGGTCTGCACCCGGGTCCTCCAGCTGCTCCGTCTGCGTGCCCCGCGCCTTCTAATCCTGGCGTCCTCCCCGCTCTTCCTGCTTGAATGTAATCATGTGACCCGCGGTCACATGATTCAATCAAACAGGAAGTTCGGGGAGGATGCTGGGATTAGAAGGCGCGGCGCACGCAGACGGAGCAGCTGGAGGACCTGGGTGCCTGGAGACCCAGGGTGAGTTAGATCACTGCTGGGGGGGCCTCTGTATACATGGGGGGTGGTGAGACAGCAGGGGAGCTGTATACCAGTGCTGGGCCTGTATACCAGTCCTGGGGGCTGTATAGCACTGCTGAAGGGCCTGTATACCACTACTAGGCCTGTATACCAGTGCTGGGGGCTGTATAGCACTGCCGAGGGGGCTGTATACCACTGCTGGGCCTGTATACCCGTCCTGGGGGCTGTATAGCACTGCTGCTGGACCTTTATACCACTGATGAGGGGCCTGTATACCACTGCTGGGGACTGTATATCAGTGATGGCGGCAACTGTATACTAGTTATGGCCACTATATACCAGTGATGGCTGCTATATACAGGGATGGTGGGCTATATACCAGTGATAGGGGGCTTTATAACAGGACGGTGGTCTGCTGCATTGGTAGTTTACTGTTTCTATCTACTATATAATTGCCGTAGCACGTTTTGTGTCGGCCCCCGCACGTCGTGGCTATGTCACACTGTGACGTCACCACGCCGTGCGAGGCATTGCCCGCGTAGCGGGCATTGCGACCGCCGCTGTCATCCCGCCACTCGGCATGAGGGGCCCATTGCCTCCACCCCCTGGGGGGCCCCGTGCTCACCACAGCCGCCCGCCGTGCGCCCGGAGAGGAGGGAGGACGGAACTTCCTGTCCGGCAGCTCTGCCTGCCCCTCCTCTCCTCCTACAGCACACGCACGCCGGTGGCGGTGAGTCCCCCCGGCCCTCACATCTGTATGACTGCACCCCCCCCTCCAGCCTCCGCTCTCTCCCTCCAGCCTCCGTTCTCCTCTCCAGCCTCCCTTATGCCCTCCAGCCTCTGCCATCCAGCCTCCGCTCTCCCCTCCAGCCTATCCCCTCCAGCCTCCGCTCTCCCCTCCAGCCTCCGCTCTGCCCTCCAGCCTCCGCTCTGCCCTCCAGCCTCCGCTCTCCCCTCCAGCCTCCGATCTCCCCTCCAGCCTCCGCTCTCCCCTCCAGCCTCTGCCCTCCAGCCTCCGCTCTGACCTCCAGCCTCCGCTCTGACCTCCAGCCTCTGACCTCCAGCCTCTGACCTCCAGCCTCCGCTCTGACCTCCAGCCTCCGCTCTGACCTCCAGCCTCCGCTCTGACCTCCAGCCTCTGACCTCCAGCCTCCGCTCTGACCTCCAGCCTCCGCTCTGACCTCCAGCCTCCGCTCTGACCCCCAGCCTCCGCTCTGACCTCCAGCCTCCGCTCTGACCTCCAGCCTCCGCTCTGCCCTCCAGCCTCCGCTCTGACCTCCAGCCTCTGACCTCCAGCCTCTGACCTCCAGCCTCCGATCTGACCTCCAGCCTCTGACCTCCAGCCTCCGCTCTGACCTCCAGCCTCCGCTCTGACCTCCAGCCTCCGCTCTGACCCCCAGCCTCCGCTCTGACCTCCAGCCTCCGCTCTGACCTCCAGCCTCCGCTCTGCCCTCCAGCCTCCGCTCTGCCCTCCAGCCTCCACTCTGACCTCCAGCCTCCGCTCTGACCTCCAGCCTCCGCTTTGACCTCCAGCCTCCGCTCTGCCCTCCAGCCTCCGCTCTGACCTCCAGCCTCCGCTCTCCCCTCCAGCCTCCGCTCTCCCCTCCAGCCTCCGCTCTCCCCTCCAGCCTCTGCCCTCCAGCCTCCGCTCTGACCTCCAGCCTCTGACCTCCAGCCTCTGACCTCCAGCCTCCGCTCTGACCTCCAGCCTCCGCTCTGACCTCCAGCCTCTGACCTCCAGCCTCTGACCTCCAGCCTCCGCTCTGACCTCCAGCCTCCGCTCTGACCCCCAGCCTCCGCTCTGACCTCCAGCCTCCGCTCTGACCTCCAGCCTCCGCTCTGCCCTCCAGCCTCTGCCCTCCAGCCTCTGCCCTCCAGCCTCCGCTCTGACCTCCAGCCTCCGCTCTGACCTCCAGCCTCCGCTCTGACCTCCAGCCTCCGCTCTAACCTCCAGCCTCCGCTCTAACCTCCAGCCTCCGCTCTCCCCTCCAGCCTCCGCTCTCCCCTCCAGCCTCCGCTCTGCCCTCCAGCCTCCGCTCTGCCCTCCAGCCTCCGCTCTGCCCTCCAGCCTCTGCTCTGCCCTCCAGCCTCTGCTCTGCCCTCCAGCCTCGCTCTGCCTCCACCTCCGCTCTGCCTCACCTCCGCTCTGCCCTCCAGCCTCCGCTCTCCCTCCAGCCTCCGCTCTCCCTCCAGCCTCCGCTCTCCCCTCCAGCCCTACCCAAAGCCTCTCCCTCCACCCGCCCTCCAGCCTTTCCCCTCCAGCCTCTCTCCCCTCCAGCCTCCCTTTCCAGCCTCTCCAGCCTCAATCCCCTCCAGCCAATCCCCTCCAGCCTCCAGCCAATCCCCTCCAGCCTCCGCTCTCCCTTCCAGCCTCTGCTCTCCCTTCCAGCCTCCGCTCTCCCCTCCAGCCTCTGCCCTCCAGCCTCTGCTCTGCCCTCTAGCCTCTGCCCTCCCCTCCAGCCTCCGCTCTCCCCTCCAGCCTCCGCTCTCCTCACCCCTCCATATGCAATGTACAGTATCTACTATATAATTGCCGTAGGCACTTTCGTGTGGGTACCCGAAAAGACCGTGGCTATGTCACTCGTGACGTCAGCACGGCGAAGCATTGGCCGCGTAGCGGCCAATGCGAGTCGTTGGCTTGCGCGAGCAATGGCCGCGAGGCCATTGCTCGCGCAGGCTGAGGACGAGCAATGCGAGTCGCTGGCTTGCGCGAGCAATGGCCGCGAGGCCATTGCTCGCGCAGGCTGAGTACGAGCAATGGCCGCGAAGCGGCCATTGCGAGTCGCTGGCCGAAAATCGAACCAGAGGCTCGCCCTCAAAGTTAACGATTTACCGGTCAGGTAGCGCGAGCAATGGCCGCGAGGCCATTGCGAGTCGCTGCCTGAGCCGCGCTTCTAATTGGTCGGCGCCAGCGAGTCGTTACACTTGCGGCGCGCTTGCGGTAATCCTCATACAAAGTATAGTATTCTAGACACCCGATGCATTTGCATCGGGCTCACAGCTAGTTTAAAATAAAAGTTCAACATTTTATTCGTATCTATTTTCAATTTTTTTAATTTTTCAGTACCGGTAGCTGCTTCATTGTCCACCCTCGGCTTATACGCGAGTCAATAGGTTTTCCCAGTTTTTGGGGGTAAAAGTAGGAGGGTCGGCTTATACACGGGTCGGCTTATACACGAGTATATACGGTATGTTATAATGGCGGTTTGGTATATGCATAAATAATTGTATGGCAATCATGTTATGTTCCTCATAGGAATCTGATGTTATATTCAGTGTAAAGTAATATAATTTGTATGGGTTTAGATGCATATTTTTATGTATGTAATCCCTTTTTAATAAATAATTTCTTTATTTTTTCAGGGGATGCAAATGGATAAAACTTGCATGGTGTTAAATGTTGTCTAAAAAGAAACTGTTTTTTCCTGAATCAAAATATTTTCTGGAGTAATTAATAAAAGCCATTTTTTGCAGTAGATAAACGTTTACTCTGATGATTTTTTCTACCCCCACTAGTATAAGGCAATTGAACCAGTGTGTATGCGGTTGGATGAAGACGTTGTGTTGGCCAGGCAAATGTGTGTGCTAGTTAGCACTGCACATTAATTCCTGTGGCTCTGGCTTGGCACTCAATAACTGATTCACAAGGTCGCTATGAGACTTTGGGGTGTCAGTTGCCAGGCACTATTTAGTCATGGACGTTTGGACTAGGTTTCTGTTATATACTTATTATAGCCTAGCTCCCTTATGCAAAAAACCTGTTATATACTGTTTTCTATAGAATGTAAGAGCAGTGACTCAGCACTGTGTAAAAAAACATAATGTAAATGAATTGTGGGCAAGATATTGGAGCATGCCAGCTCCTAATGGTGGGTTTACACGTTTCAATATCGTTGCGATATCGCAATTCAATGGCGCGGGAGCGCGCATTTAGTGCACGTTCCTCCCGCATCGCATCGGAGGTTTACACGTTTCGATTTCTGAATCCAACGTCCGTACGATGTCTACGCCCCCCAACCCAGGAACGACCATTTAACATGGGAGTGAATGGGTGACGTTGAACTTCACATCGGAGTTGGGCTGTCACACAGCACGATCCGGCTCCAATCTCCATTCAATATCGGAGCATTGAATAGCACGCTCATTCAATCCCCGATATCGCATTGACATCGTTCCTGCATCGTATTGGACGGTCACACCATACAACGCAGGAACGATATCGGCTCCAACGATCGAACCACGTGACTTTTCATTGAAATTGGACGCCGATATTGAAACGTGTAAACCCACCATAAGATGACAGGGTTTAATTCAGCGTGGTCTGCGCATGCACAGTGAGGTCACAGCTGTGGGAGGAGCTGATGACGTTAGGACTTGCGCAATGAGACCCAGAAGATGCAGTTAGCAGCATGACAACATACACTATGGCGGTGAGAGGTATCCATGTGCCCCCACATAATTTTTGTAACATATTCACAAAGGTGTAGGACATAACTACAATATGTCCAATTAAGGATTATTGCTGATGGCAAATTATATGGAGGTTTACAGTAGGCACTGTTTTATATACAACCCCTGGCAAAAATTATGGAATCACCTGTCCATTCAATTGTTTAATTTTGTAGAAAAAAAGCAGATCACACACATGGCACAAAACTAAAGTCATTTCAAATGACAACTCTCTGCCTTGATGAAACACTGAGAAGCTGTTTGTAGTGATTCTGGGATATACACCGTGCTGACCAGCAGGAGTAGATAAGGATTCTTTGTTCAGCAGGAGTATATAAGAATTCTTTATTCAGTACACATCACATAATACACTGGTACCGCTGACGTGTTTTGTGGTCACCTGACCACTTACTCAGGGCATATTAAATATACCTGTGACTGCTGCAATGATCTCCTTGTAACTTCAGCTTGAATCATAGTGTAATGGTAATATTCCATCTCTGCACTTATTGCAATGTTTCCAGTGTCATCTGTATGTTTATGCATTCCTCACTCAAAAGTATATGACAATTTGCCACAGTTGTAAATGTTATCTTGTTGGAGGTGTTATAGAGTAGAGGAAGTGTTGGCTTATGTCTGTTGCCTTCATCCTATTTCACCCCTGCTGTTCCTTGTAGTTGTTAATTACCTGATACCATGTTCCCTCCCACAATCCCCTTCACCTGAATCTGGTAGTGTGTCCTATAAATTTAGTTCAGTCTTAAGGGGTACACGTGTGGGGGGTTAGACACGTGTGGCATCTCATGCAAAGTGGCATTGAATGCTAAGTGGATGCAGTTACTTCATGGCAGTTAGTCAGTGCAAGAGTCAGGTAAGCCACTCTATTTAAAAAAAACAAAACCTTTTTAACTTCTTTTCCTTTCCCCATCACCATGTCCTTTACTTCAATATCTATTGTTCTATGCGCTCTTGCTCTTTACCTTCACCGCCCCATCCCCCCTCCATCACCACTCATCCACATCACCCCTCTCGCCTGCCCTACCCTATGTACAGCTCCCATGCCATCTTCAGTTTACTGAAGATTCTCAGCCCATCATATTCTAACATTTGTCGTCATAAACAAAGTCCAAAATCCAAAAACTATCTGCTCTTCCTCTTTTTGCTGCTGCTCCTCTCAGGTGATATCTCCCCCAACCCTGGTCCACCCTCTAACTTCAACCCCTCTCCCACCACACATAGAAACCCCACTAACCTCATTACCATCACTTGCACACCTTCATCTTCCTCTTTTAACTGCGCTCTCTGGAATCCACGATCTGTATGCAACAAACTTCCCTTCATTCACAATTACTTCCTTACCAACTCTCTTAACCTGCTGGCCCTCACAGAAACCTGGATCCAGGATTCAGACACTGCTTCCCCGGCTGCTATTTCTCATGGAGGCCTACACTTCTCTCACTCCCCTAGACCTGGGAACACACGTGGTGGTGGAGTTGGCTTCCTCCTGTCCCCACAATGTACTTTCCAGGTCATTCCTCCAGCCCCATCACTCTCATTCCCTTCTTTTGAGGTCCATACCATTAGGCTATTCCATCCCCTCCACCTCAAAGTAGCAGTGGTATACCGCCCCCCAGGGTCACCCACCCAGTTCCTCGACCATTTCTCCGCTTGGCTCCCGCATTTCATGTCCTCAGATTTACCAACCCTTATTCTGGGAGACTTTAACATTCCTATAAACAGCCCCATCTCCCCATCTGCATCCCAGCTCCTATCTCTAACTACCTCTCTTGGCCTATCACAGCTCTCAACCTCTGAGACGCACGAAAACGGTAACACCCTTGACCTGGTCTTTACCCGGCTCTGCTCATCCTCCCTCTTGGATAACTCACCTCTACTCTCTGACCACAACATTCTCTCCTTCTCACTCACTAACCCTCGGCCAACACAGCCCAATCCTACCTATCACACATCCAGAAATCTACAGGCCATTAACCCTCAAGCTCTCACAGACTCCCTCATCTCATCTCTGTCCCCAATCTCTTCAATCTCCTGTCCAGATCAGGCAGTAAATCACTACAATGACTCTCTCAGAAGCTCCCTGGACCAAGTAGCGCCCCTCACCCTCAGAACCTCCAAACAAAGAACAAAACAGCCCTGGCTCACACCACAAACTCGATTCCTCCAGCGATGCTCGAGGAGTGCTGAACGTTTATGGAGGAAAACTCGCTCACCAGGAGACTTTATCCACTATAAATTCATGCTCAAAACCTACAACTCCGCCCTTCACCTTGCCAAACAGACCTACTTCACCACCCTGGTCTCCTCACTATCCAACAATCCGAAAAAACTCTTTGACACCTTTCACTCTCTCCTCAGTCCTAAAGTGCAGGCCCCCATCACTGACCTCTGTGCTGATGACCTAGCTTCCTACTTCATGGAGAAAATAGACAACATCCGCCAGGAAATCAGCTCTCAGCCTCCAAGCACTGCCACCCCCATTCTTCCCTACATCTCCTCCGGCTCACTCTCCACATTTGACCCAGTCACAGAAGAAGAAGTCTCCAGGCTCCTTTCTTCCTCTCGTCCCACCACATGCACTACTGACCCCATTCCCTCACACCTGCTCCAGTCCCTCTCTCCAGTCGTCACCACTCACTTAACCACAATCTTCAATCTCTCCCTCTCTTCTGGCATCTTCCCCTCCTCCTTCAAACACTCGATCATTACTCCATTATTAAAGAAAACCACTCTCGACCTATCATGCACAAATAACTACAGACCAGTCTCCAATCTCCCCTTCATCTCTAAACTCCTGGAGCGCCTGGTCTATTCCCGCCTCACCCGTTACCTCTCCGCTCACTCTCTGCTAGACCCATTACAGTCTGGTTTCCGCCCCCTTCACTCTACAGAAACCGCCCTCATCAAAGTGACCAATGACCTTCTGACAGCAAAACGTAATGGTGACCACTTTCTGCTTATTCTCCTTGATCTCTCTGCAGCTTTTGACACTGTCGACCATCAGCTCCTACTCTCTATGCTGCACTCCATTGGCATAAAGGACACTGCTCTCTCCTGGCTCTCCTCCTATCTTTCTGACCGCTCTTTCAGTGTATCTTTTGCTGGCTCCACTTCTTCCCCTCTTCCCCTCACTATTGGGGTCCCTCAGGGTTCAGTCCTTGGCCCTCTCCTCTTCTCTCTCTACACAGCCCCGATTGGACAGACCATCAGCAGATTGGGCTTTCAGTACCATCTTTATGCTGATGACACACAACTATACACTTCAGCCCCTGACCTTACTCCTGCGGTATTAAAGAATACCAATGACTGTCTAGCTGCAGTTTCCAATACCATGTCCACTCTCTATTTGAAACTAAACCTTTCCAAAACTGAACTTCTTCTGCTCCCCCCATCCACTAACCTCCCTAAATCGGACATCTCTCTCTCAGTTTGTGGCACCACGATAACGCCTAGGCAGCAGGCTCGCTGTCTGGGTGTTATGTTTGACACCGATCTCTCCTTCTCCTCCCACACACAATATCTCGTCCGCTCCTGTCGCTTACACCTGAAGAATATCTCTAGAGTCCGCCCCTTTCTCACCCTGGAAACAACAAAAACCCTCACCGTGGCCCTCATCCATTCCCGCCTTGACTATTGCAATTCTCTATTAAGCGGCCTCCCCCTCACCAGACTTTCTCCTATCCAGTCCATCCTTAATGCAGCAGCCAGGATCACCCATCTGGCCAATTGTTACTCAGATGCCTCTGCTCTGTGCCAGTCATTGCACTGGCTGCCCGTATACTACAGGATCAAATTCAAATTGCTTCTTCTCACCCACAAAGCTCTTCACAATGCAGCACCCCCCTACCTCTCCTCCCTCATCTCTGTCTATCACCCCACCCGTTCTCTACGTTCCTCAAATGACCTTCGACTGACATCTGTACTAATCCGATCCTCCCACTCCCGGCTCCAAGACTTCTCCAGAGCTGCACCAAAACTCTGGAATGCTTTACCCCAAGAAATCAGGACTATCCACAACTTGCATGGCTTCAGACGATCCCTAAAAACGTATCTTTTTAAGGTGGCCTATCATACTCCCTAATAGAAGTCCTTTGTACTGTAGACAGTGAATGGGCTATCCCTCTGGATATTACTCTTCTATAAACTCCACCAAACCAAAAAAGGTCTACACAGATTGTACAATGACCATCCATGTAAGCTTATCTCTATGCCCCATTTCCTCAAGATGCCTGGACCATCAGTGCAATAAGCCCCTGTACCTTGTGCAACCCCTATCCCGTCGTAGATTGTAAGCTCTTTTGAGCAGGGTCACCTTCATTTCTTGCTTTATTTATTGTATTTTCTTTTTACATTGATTCTATGCCTATTGTTTTGTATCCAATTATTGTACTGTATTTGTTCTCTACTGTAATTACTTACTGTATTATATTTTCTGTACTCTAACCCTACATTGTAAAGCGCTGCGGAATATGTTGGCGCTATATAAATAAAGCTTTATTATTATTATATATATTTGATATGCCCTGAGGAAGTGGTCAGATGACCACGAAACGCGTTGGCGGTACCAGTGTGTTATGTGATGTGTGCTGAATAAAGAATTCTTATCTACTCCTGCTGAACAAAGAATCCTTATCTACTCCTGCTGGTCAGTGCAGTGTATATCCGGAAACACTACAAACAGCTTCTCTCTATCTCTCAAGGGAACTGCAGCGACCAGGTTTATTAACCAGTTGTGGGTGTCACAACAAAAGGAGGTAAGTAGATCCCTGCAAGCCCCTTTCTGGTGTCCCCTGGTAACTACTCTATGTGAGCTTCCCTCCCCCCTCTCTTTGTATATTGATGAAACTCTAAAAGAAATCTTGAAAAAAAAATGTGCTAGCAAGTAACGGTTACTTTTGTAGACCAAGAAGGGGGAAAAATTATGGACTCACTCAATTCTGAAAAAAAAAATTATGGAATCATGACAAACAAACAAACAAACAAAACAACACTCAAATACATCACTAGTATTTTGTTGCACCACCTTTTATAACAGCTTGCAGTCTCTGAGGCATGGACTTAATGAGTGACAAACAGTACTCATCATCAATCTGGCTCCAACTTTCTCTGATTGCTGTTGCCAGATCAGCTTTGCAGATTGGAGCCTTATCATGGACCATTTTCTTCAACTTCCACCAAAGATTGTCAATTGGATTGAGATCCGGACTTTTTGCAGACCATGACCATGACCTTATGTGTCTTCTTTCAAGGAATGTTTTCACAGTTTTAGCTCTAAGGCAGGACGCATTATCATCTTGATAAATGATTTCATCATCCCCAAACATCCTCTCAATTGATGGGATAAAAAAAGTGTCCAAAATATCAATGTAAGCTTGGGCATTTATTGAAGACGTAATGACAGCCATCTCCCCAGTGCCTTTACCTGACATGCAGCCCCATATCATCAACGACTGTGGAAATTTGCATGTTCTCTTCAGGCAGTCACCAACAGATACCAAAGTAGTCAGGCATTCTCCTGTGGATGAAATACAAACTTTATAACCAACCAACCTTTTTATATACATCAAAGGGAACAAGTAAGTCATATGCACTATTTGAAGATATATATTAGGATACAGGACTAGAACCCATTATAGATCATAAAGACTACATTTTTCTAATTATATTGCATTAATAGATACCCCAACTGGAAGTCTGCCACCCACAACCATCATCATTAGGAGGAACAGATAACAAGCACTTCAATATTTAGAGGTAAGAATGAAAATAGTATTAAGCAGAGTAGAAAGATAAATACTCCTAAAGGGAGAGTAACAAAACTTTGTTATATATTTTTATTAGAACACAGATAACCGGAGGATAATAGTTACACACCACAACTATAACTAAAATCCAGTGATACTCCTCTGATAAGGATAATGGAGAAGAAATAAAGATAGCTGTCGAATATCACTAATAGGAGAAGAAGAACCAACCCTTTAGGCTGCCTTCAGATTTGCAGATGCCTCCGCAGCGTTTTGCGGAGGCATCTGCAAGCATCTGCATGCAGACGGCAGCCCCTATGTTTATAATGGAGCGCACGGCGGTCTGCAGATGCTTGCAGACCGCCGTGCGCACCCATTCACCCCTATATGTGATCCGTGCGCAGGCGGATGCCTGCACACAAATCACACACTCTCGCCCGCACCAGGGACGCAACATGTCGCGTCCCTGGTGCGGACGAGAGTGTGTGATCTGTACGCAGGCATTCGCCTGCGCACAGATCACATATAGGAGTGAATGGGTGCGCACGGCGGTCTGCAAGCATCTGCAGACCGCCGTGCGCTCCATTATAAACATAGGGGCCGCGGTCTGCATGCAGATGCTTGCAGATGCCTCCGCAAAACGCTGCGGAGGCATCTGCAAATCTGAAGGCAGCCTTAATAGATCCTAACGTTGTAGTGGATACTGAATAACAAGCTGTTTACAAGAGTTGTGAATACTAATCATAGGATTATTTTACGTTTTAATTTTTAATTATTGATAAATCAGCTTTTACATAGATTGTTTACAGAGATTTTAGTTTTTTGCTATAATTAGTATAGAATAATAAAGATATAAGTAAGCATCTAAATTACATAAGTTGTAATTATATAGATAATTTTTAATAAATATCCCCTGGAAGGGTAAAGAAAGTGGAAGGAATAGTTTTATTTATTTATTTAATATTTTAAGAGCTAGCGCATAGTCTCACAAATAGATAACCTTTCCATGTTGTTTGTTTTTAGACCAGATTTTAGACACAGCTGACTGTGAACAACCAACATCTTTTGCAACATTGCATGATGATTTACCCTCTTTTTATGGCCACTTTACACACACCAACTTATCTGTCCAACTTCTGACCAACTTACTGGTTGCAGTGAAATCATAGACGCATTGTTCCATTTGTACACAGCCACAAAATAGAACAATGTGTCCATGATTTCACTGCAACAAGCAAGTTGTTCAGAAGTTGGACAGATAAGTTGGTGTGTGTAAAGTGGCCCTAAAGGCCACTTCACACACACAGATATCTGAGTCCAATATCTGAACAGATCTCTGATTGCAGTGAAATCATGGATACATTGCTCCATTTTGTGGCTGTGTACAACATGGAGCAATGTATCCATGATTTCACTGCAACCAGAGATCTGTTCAGATATTGGACTCAGATATCTGTGTGTGTGAAGTGGCCTTTATGGTGGGTTTACACGCCGCGATATCGGCGTTCAACTCCGACCCAACTCCGACAAAAAGTCACGTGGGTTGCGAGTTGGACCCGATATCGTGTGCGCGTTGTACGGTTTGAGCGTACAACGCGATGCTGGAACGATGCCAAAACGATATCGGAGTTGAATAGCAGAGCTATTCAACTCCCCGATATCGCATGGCCGTTGTAGCAGCATCGTAGCGTGTGACAGCCCAACTCCGATCTGTACTCGCAACTCACCCATTAACTCCCATGTTAAATGGTCGTTACTGGGTTGGTGGCCGTACACATCGGAGGGACGTTGTTTCCCGATTGTATAAGAACACCATTCTGATATTTTTTATGCACATGTAATTAATGATTACCGTATTGTCGGGGAAAATTTTGTTTCATTTAATGCTATATGAGTATAAAAACTAAGATTAATAGATAAGATATAATCCATCCTTCACAGTATATACTCGTGTATAAGCCGAGTTTTTCAGCATAAAAAATGTGCTGAAAAGTCCCCCCTCGGCTATATATATATCGGTATATACGGTAGCTCCAGCTGTATACAGGAGCCCCAGCTGTATACAGCCCCCCCCCGTGGTATCCAGGGCCCCCCCTTGCTGCACACCTGTAAAGTAAGATGTCAGTATACTTATCGCTGCCGCCGCCGCCTCTCCGCTGCTCGGTGACCGCGCTGCTCCGGGTCTTCATGCTTCCTTCTCCGGCGCACAGGAAATCACGTCATTGTTCGAGTGTCGGAGAAGGAAGCATGAAGACCCGGAGCAGCGCGGTGACCGAGCAGCGGAGCGGCGGCAGCGATAAGTATACTGACATCTTACTTTACAGGTATGCAGCAAGGGGGGCCCTGGATACCACGGGGGGACTGTATACAGCTGGGGCTGCTGTATACAGCTGGGGCCCCTGTATACTACTGATGGGGGGAGGTCTGTATACCTCTGGGGCTGCTGCTGTATATACCCCCTGGGGCTGCTGCTGTACATACCCCCTGGGGCTGCTGCTGTATATACCCCCTGGGGCTACTGCTGTATATATCCCCTGGGGCTGCTGCTGTATATACCCCCTGGGGCTGCTGCTATATATACCCCCTGGGGCTGCTGCTATATATACCCCCTGGGGCTGCTGCTGTATATACCCCCTGGAGCTGCTGCTGTATATACCCCCTGGGGCTGCTGCTGTATATACCCCCTGGGGCTGCTGCTGTATATACCCCTGGGGCTGCTGCTGTATATACCCCTGGGGCTGCTGCTGTATATACCCCTTGGGCTGCTGCTGTGTATACTACTACTGGGGCTGCTGTATACTACCTCTGGGGCTTCTGTATACTACCACTGGGGCTGCTATATATACCTCTGTATATACCTCTGGGTGCTGCTTATATACCACTGGGGCTGCTGCTGTATATACCACTGGGGAGGCTGCTGTAACACTGCTGAGGCCTGTATGTACCACTGGGGAGGCTGCTGTATACCACACTGCTGGGGGCTGTATACTACCACTGGGGAGGCCTGTATACCACTGCGGGGGCCTGTATACCACACTGCTGGGGCTGTATACCTGTGCTGGGGTCCACCCTCGGCTTATACAATAGGTTTTCCCAGATTTTGGGGGCAAAAGTAGGGGGTCGGCTTATACACGGGTCGGCTTATACACGAGTATATACGGTATATGCATTTTGATGTATACTGTTTAATTGAGTAATGTGCACTTGTGGTATAAAAAGCCCTTCACTATGCCACTACACTGTGCTTGACAAAGGCTTTAAGTAAGCCGAAATGTTGCACCACTGAGGGCTGAATTTAAACTCTGTCCACTTTTTTCTACTTTTTTGGATGTGATACCTGTTTTTTTGAACTTATGTGTTACTTTGAACATTGTATCCAGGAAGTATTGCACCCATTATTATTTTGTAAGTTTGTGCTGAATCCCCTTTCTTGTTTTATAGATAGATAGATAGATAGATAGATGGACTAAGAGTATTTGGTGCTCGAAACGACGCCACACTGGTGCCTATGCTGGATTAAAATCTTGACAAACATTGATTTGGAGTGCTGCGGACCTTTATTGCGAAACTGTATGTATGGTAGAGACCCAGAGGGGGAATCCACGTACACTTTGTACCCACTGAAAAAACAGCTAAGCAGTGCTGCTTCACCCCTTTTGTTAGATAGATAGATAGATAGATAGATAGATAGATAGATAACCAGAAAAAATTCACTGCAGCACTCAGTTACTACTAAAAATGTACACATGCTAATAAGTGGTTTATATATGAGAAAAAAAATTAAAACGTACGTTTTTAAAAAAAAACAACTCAATATTCTTATCTTTTTATTTGCGGGGGTTCTTTGTACACATATTGGCCAATATCCGCTTGCTCATCAACCACTCAACCACTCATCAACCACTCCATGGTGACCCCAGATCTGATGAGTCTTACGCTGACATCTCTGTCCTCCTTGTCCTCCCTATCCCACTTCAAAGTCAGTGGACACCATCTCAACCTCAGACCACCTGGGGGCAATGAGGGTGCTAAGTGCAGCTGCGGAGCCAGCAACTCCACATATTAAACATAAATAAAAAATCTGCACAACACACAAGATATAGTGTGAACTGGTGCAAGCCTCAATGCTGGAACAAACAACCAGAAAAATATTCACTGCAGCACTCAGTTACTACCAAAAATGTACACATGCTAATAAGCGGTTTATATATGAGGAAAAAATTTAAAAACTTACGTTTAAAAAAAAAAAAAACTCAATATTTTTATCTTTTTATTTGCTGGGGTTCTTGGTACATATATTGGCCAATATCTGCTTGCTTATCAACCACTCCACGGTGACCCCAGACCTGATGATTCTTACGCTGACATTTCTGTCCTCCTTGTCCTCCCTATCCCACTTCTAAGTGGGTGGACACCATCTCAACCTCAGACCACCTGGGGGCAATGAGGGTGCTAAGTGCAGCTGTGAAGCCAGCAACTCCTCATATTAAACATAAATAGAAAAAACTGCACAGCACTCAAAACATACTGTGTACTGGTGAAAGCTGTGATGCTGGAACAAACAACCAGAAAAAATTCACTGCAGCACTCAGTTACTACCAAAAAATGTACACACGCTAATAAGCGGTTTATATATGAGGAAAAAATTTAAAACTTACGTTTTTTTTCAAAAAACTCAATATTCTCATCTTTTTATTTGCTGGGTTTCTTGGTAGATATATTGGCCAATATCTGCTTGCTCGTCAACCACTCCACGGTGACCCAGATCTGATGAGTCTTACGCTGACATCCCTGTCTTCCTTGTCCTCCCTATCCCACTTCTAAATGGGTGGACACCATTTCAACCTCAGACCACCTGGGGGCACTGAGGGTGCTAAGTGCAGCTGCAGAGCCAGCAACTGCACATATTAAACATAAATAGAAAAAACTGCACAGCACTCAAGATATAGTGTGAACTGGTGCAAGCTGCGATGCTGGAACAAACAACCAGAAAAAAATTCACTGCAGCACTCAGTTACTACCAAAAATGTACACATGCTAATAAGCGGTTTATATATGAGGAACAAATTAGGCGCCTAGTACACTGATCATTATATTCATGACTCCGACCATTGTAGTGTGTTGATGTGTGAGCCCTGTGGTCAGCAGACAGGAAGGCGACCCGGCGATGGCTCCAAGATCGGATGCCCAATCGGCAGAGGAGCAGAGGATGCAGACCCAGGAGAGGTGAGTTGGGGAGCGGTGCCAGGGGACCTAACACCATTGGAATCAATAGATCCAAAGGGAGTAGTGCTCATATGATCTGCGCTGCCGTCGGGATGAAAGACAAGGAAGACAAGGCTTCTTCAATGCTGCTCTTTTCTTACCTACACGTTTCGGTGCCGTCCCAGCACCTTCCTTAAGGGTACAGGGGGGCATCAAAACGCGTAGGTAATAAAGGAGCAGCATTGAAGAAGCCTTGTCTTCCTTGTCTTTCATCCTGTGGCAGAGTGGATCATATGAGCACTACTCCCTTTGGATCTCTAGATACACCACCACTGTGCACGTGGAAGTGCAGATCCAGCAGCAGCTGTCCAGGCGAGCATACTGGTTGTGGGTTATCACAACCGAACCAGATAAGCATATACACCCATGGCACCACAATCTTATCAAAACGATAAGACCTATTTGCGCCTCTTTGTGTCTCTCTCTGCTTTTACATTGAAAGCAATGGCAGGCAACATGAGATACATAGAAACCACCTTCAAAGATGTCCAAAGGCTGACAAACTGCTCATATTACTGCCAGATTCCAGGGAAAGGGATAATATACCTTTCACATGTTGAGTGCATTGCAGTCCATGAGTATTGCTGCTGTGAATTAAATCCAAGTTTGTTTTCCTTTAGTTAATGCTGTTGCCTTTGCTGTGTGTGACTCTGCAGGTGGGGGAGTGTATCATAGCATTCAGGTGGAAGGATGTGTCTTAGCATTCAGATCTCCACACCCTCAGCCTTGAAGTAGTTCCACTTCCCTCCACCAGGTGTCGAAGATAGAGTTCATTTTCTACTAAGACCCAGTGCAGTGAAGATTTGCTGTTGCTTCCTTTGCCTTCCATAGGAGCTGCTGGATTTTCCCATTCCTTGGGTGGATGTGGGGTTTTTTTAAACCAAGGTTGGCGGCATGGACATTCTCAAATTTAGAGGAATTCCAGGATCAGGGGGGACCAGGGGCCCCCAGTCTAAAGGGGGAGACCCATTTTCCCCCGTTTACCTTTGCCCATCCTACCTCCTGATTCCCTATTTCCCCATACCACCCGGGGACAACACCAGAGTACCAAAAAATGTCCCTCATGTAGGGATGGGTGCACAAGACAGAGTCTGTGCCAGCCTACACACTCTTCAACATCATTCAAAATACTGAACCATGCCAGCGGGACAGTGCATTGGGGGCCCCTGCAGCCCCGCTGTGTTTTTGTCTTCCGGGCCTTTGGGGCTGACAAGCTCTGTAGCTCACCAAGATCAATGCAATCTCTTGGTCCCTTTAGAGACCCGCAGCAGCGTCTCGACCACCTGCTGGCCTCTCATTGGTTGGTTTGGGTTGCATTGATCTTGCTGATGGCAAGCCCTTTCCCGTGCCCACGGCGGAAGTCTTAAAACAGCGGGGACCCCCGGGGGCGGCCCCCTGAAAAGGAAACCCCCGCCCTGGTTAAAGTTTGAAAAATGAGTGGGGGGAAAAAAAAGTGTGTGTGTTGTGGTGTGTGAGTGTGTGTGTGCCCGTAAAAAGAATATAGACCAAGATGGAGGACATCACAAAAAAAGGGGTC